>ML769458.1:221642-242804 GCA_009733575.1 Gymnopus androsaceus JB14 | reverse complement strand
ATGGGACGGCTTTTAGCCAAACTCAGGCAATAATCATTGAATGATTCTATCATTTCATCGAGCTCATCCTCCGTAGGGTGCTTCATCCACTTCAGCTGTTGAGGATACATTCAATCAAAGCATTCTCATGCAACGAGACGACGTACCTTCTTCGACAAATGTTTGGCCAACTCATCAACCACTCCAGGATGCATAAGTTTAACTGACGTGTTATCAGCCTGCACTGTTGGATCACATTGAGAGGCGTAATTCATAATCCTGATCATTACATTCCCCAACTTCAAGCGAGAGTCGTTCACTTGATCCAAATATTGGTCAAAATGAAGCTTTGTAAAAGCAAGACTGGGGAGGTTGCCATCGAATAGATTCATACGGTACTGCGGAGGTAACACTCCGTGTGGTGGCGATGAACTGAGAGCGATGGATTTATTGCTGACGACGGTATGGCTACCATAGCTACCAGCAGCAACTACCCAGAAATTTCTAATGGACTTGCACGTAGCTTTAGTGAGAGCGGTCCAAAGTGCGACGTCTCCATATGTAGCTTGAGCTTCGTCGATCACGAGCCAGTAGGGAGGCCTGTCTTCGCGACTGACAAACTCCAACAACTGCGTAGCATTGCGGATTTCGACGACTTCGCTGTTCCAAGATTCCGCTACGTCCAGAACCACCCTTGATTGTTCGTCATCAAGGTTCTCCCATTCGTGAATGATGTGTATTATGTGCTTTCGGGGTTGGTACAGCTCCTTCACACGGCTCACGATGTGGCCCAGTAACACGCTTTTCCCTGAGCAAGGCGGTGCCTCGATCTGTTTATTGTCAAATCACTACAATGATAATATTATGAATGAAAACTCACCAATATGAACTTGTCTCTCTCCAATCGTTCCATAATTTCCCCGACAAGATCGGTCCGGTGAAGGCATGTTTGAGGCGAGATGCGCCCAACTGCTGAATCCTGTTTCAGAGACTTGCGAGGACCGGCAGGGTTCCAGTCGGTACTATGCTTGCGCAAGACCGAATGGAAAGGACAGAGTTCTTCCCTGTGCACGCCAGAACAAGTCTGACATATAGGAGAATGGAGGACGAGACTGTGCGCTTTATGCTTGCCAGGTGTTACTATACAAGCCTTCCCACTGAGGCCTTCGAGTTCCTCGCACTGCTCGAGAGGATTGGAACAGTAGACATCGACAAATTGCCCAGTGTTGTCAATTTCATAGGTGAATGCTCCACCTGAAGGCGAAACCAGGTTCGATGTGATAGCGCATGTGTGGAAGCGGTTGCCAATCCCAAAGTCAAACCACCCAACGTAGTACCCTTTCGTCTTGTCGTCCTTCAGACTGGGAAGAGTGAAAACAAGGGATTGATCATGTGTAGATGTCCAGACCCGGCCCTCCCAAGATACTGGTGAGGTAAAACACAGTACTCGGCCTTCCAGCATGCAGAAGGCCAGATTTGACGCAGAGTGCGCCTCGTTGAAGCTATCATGAAATTCGGTAAGGACGGTCCGTGTAGGAGCGTACACTATAGAGCAGCTTTCGTCGCCATTATCATTGATACTGCGCCAAAAACTGCGCCAGAAACCTCGGGGTGCAGGGTATGTAGAGCAACAGGTAAAATTGGGAATAGTCGATATTGAGACAGGTTTTGGACGCACCATGATGGGAGACTCGGGCGAAGATTCCTTCTGGAAATAAGTAAGTAAGAATGAATGAAAGAGATACTTTGGACATACCATGACAATGTTGGACATTATAATCGAAATGGACAAAAGATGGACAAAAGATGGACAAAATATGGACAATGAATTAGAAGTCGTGGTAGGGTCGTGGTTCGGGAACAAGAGCAAAACGTTACGCATCAGGTTTCGGAGTGACTATTGACCCAGAAGGGACTCGGAAAGGACACGCAATGCATCGTGATAATTGCGTATCCTTTCCGAGTTCCGCGCCAAAGCGTAAGCTAGGTCATATCGCTCTCGTGATATCCTATCACGTAGGATATCACGAGAGCGATTGCGTGTCCTTTCCGAGTTCCATTTGGGTCATTAGTCACTGCAAAGCGTTATGCGTGACATTTTTCTCCTGTTCAAGACCACCACGAACATTATCTATCGGTAAGCTTTGTCGTGCTGTACGTATGTAGAAATGTAAAACGAATGTCCGCACATTGAGGGAGGGCTTAAGGCCAACAAATGAGAGGGTTTAAGGCCCACGAATGAGAGGCTTAAGGCCAACGAATGAGAGGGCCTAAAAGGCCGTAAATGAGCTCTCATCACGAACTAATTAAATCCGATAGTGAATTCTTTATGGCCAGCTCTTCCAGTGAAGCTGCTGCGAGTTCGTCTCGTCAAGGACAGGTACGTATCTTATTCAGCTTGGGCGAAACCGCAATTTCATTTTACCACAGGAATCCCGCACATTCTTTATTGATGCGGAAGCCGAAGAAGATGACAATGAGGTCGACGATGGAGTCAGTGCCTCTGAACGCGCCCGACAAGATGCAGAGAGTGTCGCTTTGCGCAAACAAGGCGAACTTTCATTGATGGATCTAGTTGTACAGAGATGGGAGCCAAAGGCATTGGCACAAGTAGAGAGAGCGCAGGAACGCGAGAAAGTCCCGGAGAAGAGGCGGAAAAGTCGAGTAAAACGGCCTCAGAAACAGGTCAGCGAGCTTACTGAACTTTCGCGTAACGTCAAGACGTGCAAAGGCGTGGTCTACTTTACTGTTCCAGTCATCCCTGGAGAAACTGAATTGGCCTTCGAGACACGTATCTACGAAATACAGGAGAGGATTTGCAAGAAGGCCGACAAAGAAATGCTTGATGAACTTACTGCACCAATCTTGGCACGCCGAGCTGCAGCTGCAGCTGCTTCTGCCACTTCCACTTCTGCTGCTACTCCTGCAGCTTCTACTTCTGCTCCTGCTCCAGCGAGTGTACATCCGTCTCCTTCTACAGCTCCTTCTCCCCCGGCTCAGCCTTTCGGAGCTCCTACGCCTGAACCTGCTCCATCTCCTGCTCCATCTCCTCCTGCACCGAAAGCACCGTCTCCCCGTGCTCGGTCGCCCCCGGCAGTTGATGACATGGCCTTTGGAGCTCCTACCCCTGATGCTGGTTCACCAATAGTATCACGTTCTCCTTCGCCCGATTACAGGAACGACCCCTTTAATCTTTCCAGTCTGCCCAAAATACAGCTAGAGGATCTTCCTCCGGTACAGACTTCGATAGTCGCCCCTGTGTCCCTACGACTTGGTCTGGCCAATTCAATCGCAGACCTTGTCAATTATGCCGATGAAGATCTTCCACAAGAAGAAACTCTTCAACGTTCGGAACTCGTGCATTCAGAACCCATGGACGTGGACCCCGCGCCACTGTCATTGAAACTGTAAGCTCTTACATATTATGTTTCTCTTGCTCTAATCTTACTGTTATCACAGCCATTGCTTGACTCAAGGCTGGCGAATTGCTGCCAGATTTCTTAACGGTGAAATAAACAGTCTTCCTCTGGCCGAAATGGAGCTGAAGAAAGTTTTCCACGACGAGTATCCGACTGAGATCTTGCAGATGTGTCAGCGCATCAACGACCTCGACCCCGAGGAACTGGCCAACCAGATGCAGGACCTTGGTTCAATGATCAAGAGCCGTATCGAAGTTTGTGCCTTGGCAGGTGAAGCTTCGGGCTTGGTTGCAGATGTTAGAATGACTGGAGACAGGTTGGAGGAGAAGGACGATGGGGCTTCGGCCTCGGTTGCAGATGTTAGAATGGCCGGAGACGGATTGGATGAAGAAGAAGATGAAGACTGGTCGGAGGAGGAATATGAGGAAGAGGACGGGATACCAAGGACACAGGAGCAGAAGGATTTGTGCCAGTGGGTTTCTAGACACTACAATGGCACGACGGGCCCGCCTGGCTTCCATATATACTTTGTGCGATGCATGGTACGTCCTTTTTGTTTTTAGTAATATTTTTCTTATTATTTCTCAGAGAGGATGGGAAGAAGAAGCTTTCGTCAAAATCCGGGACAAGTTGCAAGCTGGCTTGATTCACCGAAGCATCCTCAGAGGTGTCTTCAGATCTTGTTACCCGGGTGGTATTTACATCCAAGTCCAGAGCATGCTGCCAAGACATACATATCTCGCCGCTTTCCTACTTAGTATCCCCGGGCTGATCTACAGCAATACCCCCAAAACCGTATTTGCTGGTTCTCAAGCGTTCTCCCGACAAAACCAAAAGAAGAAACGTTCCCCTACTCCCACCTGGCAGCGAGTCGATCTCAGAATGCCAATCCATCGCCTCGTCGAGGACGTTCGATTTGATACCGACTCATTGCAAGTTGAGCTGCGACTAGGAGAAGATAAACCCGTCTCTGCACGGGAGTATGTCTTCCAACCGGGCACTCATGCGATTCCTCGTTCTGGACGATATCGAGGTGATAACGGCATAGTCATCGAAGACGACTTCCAACTTATCGATAGGTCGAAGGAAGTCTTGATGGTCTTCGTTCCGCGAATCAGGTATCCTGGATACTCTGGGACACGACGACGCCCACCTAAAGGCCCTCTCCCCATCGACTTCAGCAGCCCTCCTTCCCAGGGATGGAAAAAATTCGATTACCACCACCAGGCACATTTCCATTGCATCGAACGTCACTGCAACGACGCGCAGAATTGTAAGCACCAAGAGAACGTTCGCAAACGCTGCGTTCTCTTTGGATCTGTCCTACGAGGGGGGCTTGCTTTGGTTCGGGTCAAGCTATCGGACCTCGACTTGGCAGTCACGATTTCTGATAGCGACCGCGCCATGTTCAACGAGATAGATCCTGATATGCTTAGTGATAGTCGAGTCCCTCCTCTCAGGTCATGGAGTTTCTTGGTGGGGGAGTCCGTTCGCTTCATACGCTCCACTCTCGAAGTCGCATTACCATGGGGCCAACGCTGTGCTAATTTGCAGGGTATTATGGAGGGTGCGGATGGAATCATCACCGAAGTCCACAACCTTGTATGCGTCGTTGATTTCAAGCAGCCGGCCCTTGGACTCCGCTCAGTACCTTACCACAATCTAGTCAAGGCAGGTTTCACTGTTGGCCAAACAGTGAAACTGGCTGATGGGGTTTCTGATATGAAGGAGCTCAAGCGTGTTGAAATCGCGGAAGGTCTCTCCCGGGCAATGGAGGAAACGTTGCATCTGGGTGGTCGGGAGGGATTGATCGCGAATATCTACATGCATCCGCTAAATGGAAACAGCATCGACGTATGGCTACAGGAGCTCAACATAGTCATCGCCCTCCATCCCAACAGTGTTATCAACTTCACAGATAACACTACCTTCACATTCAATCCATTCTCCGGCGGCTCTCCTCGTGTTGTCTTCGACGAATTTTCTAGTGACCTTCACACTGAAATTCGAGAACCAGCTCCCTTTGATTTTCGTCCTCAATTGGCACCGATGGGGATGGCCAATGCCAGAAATCCTGATGCGCTATGGTTCCAGAGTGATCGGACGCTCAAGGACTTGCAGTTAACTCATCCAGCCCTCGTTGGCCGAGTGCCAGTAGATGTAATCGACGTTCGCGGCTGTATTCTTGACCAAAGCAGTGACTCACCCCTGGACAAGCCCAAGAAGCTATTTGGAGGTGCCAATGAGTGCGTCCATCCAGACGAGTTCTTTGGTCAACTCGACGGTGTAAGGAGACCTGGTCGTATCCCCTGGTACGGTGTAAGAGTGTACATCACTGAAACACCATTAGCACAGGAGATGTCCGACCGTTATGGCTGGATCACAGGCTATGTTGAAGACGTTGCCCCTGAAGGCAACTCGACATACTCTGTGTTAATTCGCTGGTCTCTTGTCGGGATAGAGAATCTTTTCGATTGGTGCCCCTACGAAAGTGTTCGCCGCTGCGACAATCAATGCCAGCTTCATCAATACACTCCTTACACTGGTAAGGGGCCTTGGTGTGGTCTTGATGTCCAATGTGTTGCAGGGAATCATAAAGAGAAACGTGGTAGGATTCTTTCTGCAAGATCTGCTCTCCAGGGCCAGCATGACAATGTTAGTGGATTGTCAATTGAAGTCGAGTTCGAATACGGCTACATTCATAACCAAACTATTGTCGCCTGGATAGACTTTGACCATCTGCGGCGAGCTGATAACATGCGCTTTATTCACGATGGACATTCGCGTAACACAGGCGATAGGTCATTCTTCCAATTCAAGGTTGGGTACACTCCAACGTATTCGACTTCGGAGTTGATTGCATTCAATCGGCCAAAGCCATTAATTGTACCTCAGTTAACCCCAGGGGAAGGGTCTGATCAACCAGCACTCAGCCCTTATCTTCGGCCTGATAAAAACGCACATCCTATCCCTGTTCCAGGTGACTTTTGGCTACTGGATCGCCGTTTGTGGGAGGCACTAGGCCAGCGCGAGTTATATGTCGCCAGTGCATCTAACAATCTCGATGAGTGTATCTCCCTCGAACGCCTTGGCAATGGCAGGGTGGTGCTTCGGGCTCACAAGCAACGTAGGGGCGGTAGCAAAAAATCGACTGACTTCAATCCCGTTGACCTTACCACCCTATCGAAAACACCACTTGCTCACCAGATCAAAGACATTGAAACAGCGAATGGGCTGTATCTCATCTGCCAGGGGGAACACACTGGGAAGCTTGCACGTCGTATCCGAGTAATCAAGTCACCCGGTGAGAGAGCAACATGGTGGTTGCAGATCGTCAGCTGCACTTGGACAGGACGAAGTCTGGCCCATTCCGAGGCAATTGTAGCCGACGAAATAGTCCGGACCAAGCCCGACATCTTTGTGGTGGTGCATGAAATTGATGCAACGAAAAAGAATGCAAATGAAATGATGTGTGCGATTAGAGAGCGAAACACAGGTTTTACGAATGGCTATAGAATGGAAAATGGGGTAGCAGTAAAACGTAGAGCTTGAATAATCTGTTTGTGTATTTTGGACTGACTGTAGTACTACTTTATTTTTATTTATAAATCTAGACCTCGCAATTGGCTTAGAGGACTACAATATATTTGTATGTTGATCAAATAGCGTTGGACTATTACAAGTGTGTGTAAGGGACGCTATCAAGGTCCGTAAAAATGGTACGCTTTGACTTGTCGAAAACAGGACAAAGTAATACTGTTGTGCCTTGTCGAAAACAGAACAAAGTAGTACTGCTGTGCCTTGTCGAAAACGGACAAAGAAACGCCTTTGTAAAGAGTGGTTGTAGTGACCCGGGCCGTTCAGACGTCCTTATTGTTGAAAAGAGTTTCTTTTGTATTCGAAAGAGTTGGACTATTACAAGTGTGTGTAAGGGACGCTATCAAGGTCCGCAATGACCTTAAACTATTTCTTGCTTTGACCTGTCAATCAAAATGGTACGCTTTGACTTGTCAAAAACAGACAAAGTAAGTTGAAAACAGAACAAAGTAGTACTGCTCTGCCTTGTCGAAAACGGACAAAGAAACGCCTTTGTAAAGAGTGGTTGTAGTGACCCGGGCCGTTCAGACGTCCTTATTGTTGAAAAGAGTTTCTTTTGTATTCGAAAGATTTAAATGCGCGTGTCCTGGGATGCACCCCAAACCACCATGTTCTCCTCCCTGTTCAGTGCATTGCATTCAAAGCATGCTGGAGAGCTGGTAAGTGTGGACTCACCTGTCTTGTTCTCATTCTAATCAAAACATTGTTCAGAGGCCTCAAGACCATGACTCTGTCGAGGTCAGTTTATTCAATATTCATAGCCTACTCCCATTGATAGCCTCCTCAGCCCTCCCTTTCCGATGTGACTGATGGATTGGCCTCCTTGGATATAGGAGAGACTATTGGAATTCCATCGGTCACCCAGGTCACAGCCAAACTGTCTTCTTTACATCTAGAAGACCACGAGTCTATGCCTGGAGCATTCTCTCCGAGTTCTTCTGCTGCTCCCCGCCTGTCTTTACGGAATACAGGTCCCTTGCCATTCTCGACGGAGACCGAATCGCTGGAAACCCTCGTCACCGCTGCTACATTGACAGCAACTCCGATGGACACCTCGACTCACGATAAACTTTTCACCTCCTCCGCTCAATTCTACGAGCACAAAAGCTCAACCTTACCTACTTCGATCCAATCTTTGGACGTGAACACGGCCATGCAGGGACTGGAAGCTGCTGCCAAGCCAAAGAAGACGCTTCCTCGCAGTCCGGCTTTCCGCCCAGGTCGCCAGTTTGGTCGTAGTCCCTTGCCAAACCATTCGAAGCCCAGATCACGATCTCCGTCACCCACTCCACCTAAAGCCGGTAAAATCGAGCAGGAAGAACTTAATGCTCTTGATAGGCTTCAGCAGACATTCGATCGACATTATTCCCTGGTTTTTGACAGTGCTTTCGCATCGCTTGCAGTGGATTTGCAATGCGTCAGGCTCGATGAAGCGACCAAGTTTCTCCTGGAGGGACTGGCACGTATCGAAGAGCTTGAGACAAAGATGAGATCCCGAAACACGAAAGATGCTTATCGGAGAGTGTCTACGGGTCTTAGACCAGAGTCCAAGGGGAACGACCAGAGTTTAAAGACCAGACGAGATCAGCTATGCAACCGCATGAGAAACTTTCATGCTCAGATCTGTGCGATATATGCCCCGCTGAGCGCTGATCGCCCAATCGAAGTGGATGCGGGTGAGCACCGATTCCTTTTCCTGTATGCCGGTCATTGCTCATTCATCGTTAGGAAACTTGTTTCCTACAGATTTCACGCGGATGGACCAAATCAACCAGGTTCTGATACTGCTCGGTGTCATATGCAATATGATAATAGGTCTATCAATTGTTCAATGTAACTTCCTTATTGGCATTGCAGTGATGTGCGTCAAACTTGGAATGTCCACTGTGGGGTCCGAAGACAGTAGTCTCTCACACGAGTTTTCATCATCACAAAACGAGATCATATCCCAAATGCCCAGCTCCCTCATTGATGCTCTCAAGAAGTTTGGTGTGGACAGGTCACTTTGACCTATACGCTACTTGCCCTGCTTGCAATTTCACGAACAAGGCGCATTCTTTGGCAGGGAAGAAGGATTTCTACAAGTATCCTGAATCCTGCGCCAACATATTGTTGGAGAGAATGGCATTTCCAAGTGTGGTGCCAATCTCTTAAAACGTCGGCGCGATGGTACAGTCCAGCCCATCAAGCCCTATCTTGTCAACTCCCTCCCCAACTACATTGCATGCTGCCTTTCCGACCCAACTTATCTCGATCAATCGACCAAAGCCACAGATGATGCTCTACACTCCATTGAAACTGGTGAATCGGAAACCAGTGTCGAGAACGTGTTTGAGGCCGCCTTCATCAAGGACTTCAAAGGACCCGATGGCAAACTGTTTGTGGACTGCGGTGACAAAATTTGCCTGGCGTTCTCCATGCACGTCGACTTTTTCAATCCAAATGGTATCACTCAGTGTGGGGCTCACAACTCCATTGGTGTCATATCATGTGCCAATTTGGCTCTCGATCCATTGATTCAATACCTGCTGGAAAACATGTTCGTCGGTGGTATCATTCCTGGTCCAAATGAACCGTCTGCCAATGAACTCGATCATTTCGTCTGACCAATTGTTGAACAGCTTGTTAGGACATGGCGGCCAGGTCTCAAAGTTTCTTCCACTGCTTGCTCCAAGTCAGGGGCTGTCGTCGAAGCCGGTCTTCTGCTTTCTGTCAACGATCTCCCTGCTGCTTGCAAGGTTGCCAGCTTTCAGGGGCCCATGTCACAGCCATGTAAGCTAGGGATCACATCAGCTTGGGGAATTGCCCAAAGTCTGATGTCATCAGCAAGGGGAATTGCCCAAGCACCTAGTTATAGGCTAAATCCCCTCGATTGATAGCTTGGGCAATTCCCCAACAGCCCAATTTACGCATCTAATCTACTGGGAGTAGATATAGATGAGAGTAATCAGTTCCCAATTGGGACAATCTGGACTGAACCGCCGAAATTGAGAATACCGGGCCCGGCCACCCATCCGGGCGGCCTGGATCCTGTAAAAACAATATCAAGGGATTAGAGCAGGGATCGAACCAAGAACAACTATCAATGAGAGGATATTAGCACCAAATCTGGGGCGGTCAATCCACTTTACCAAGACATTAGATATTATACAGTAACTTAGCCAGAACATATTGCACAGTTTTTCAGCCAAATAAGGCATACAAATGACATTTTCGTTCATCCATACAATACAGTCCCACATATAAGGTCATAAACTACGCCCAGCCAAGGTTTTCACCCTCATCATCATCAAACGAGTCTTGTCCTTCATCCTCCTCCTCCTCCTCCTCCTCCTCCTCTCCCTCGTCTGGCGCAGCTGAAACCCCGAGCATCATGAAAGTCACTCAGGCGGTTGAGATGCGAGCACGACTTCTCAATGGTAGCGGATTGGTCATCCCAAGGAAGAGTACAGGTCCAAATCTCTGGGCTCGCGCTAACCCCGCAACCATCACGGAACTGCTTGCCCAACATGGAACAGAGATGCAGGCTAAAGCAAGTAGTAAACCCAAGGGCAGGTCGTTGACTGGTGCTGCTGGAAAGTCAACGGAGGTTCACAGCTCGGAGGAGATTGCTCCCAAACGCAACAGAAACGATCTAACGACCAGGAATAATGTCGTTACTTCGGGATTCAAGGCACTGCTGATTGAGGAGCAGAATGAGTGGGAAAGAAAGGCAGTTATCGAGCTTAAGGATGCAAAAGCGGAGTATGAGCGGATCGTCAACCAGCCTCCCTCAGACGCGCCCAAAGATCGTCAAGCGTAAGTTGGTTTTTTATATTCTTTGAATGATACACAGCTAATATAGCATTTACCTCAGTTGTATCAATAATCTACCAGATTTCATGCAATCTGTCTGCGACGTCGTTACTCAATGTACGGGCTGGCCATGCGGAATATGGGCCGGTGGACCTCAACCAGTGCAGGGTGGAAGGCCTATGGTCACATCGTAAGTGCCTACTGATACTCCCGTTAGATATTTCTTAACATATATGTTGTCTAGAGCATCCAGTGGGTCAGTATCAGGTCACCCGGAGATGACCTTCTCAAAAATCAAGCGGACGGGATGGAAGGAACAGGTCTTGCCAACAATTGCCAATTTTCTGCAGAAGGTTTTCTGTGAGTATTTTCGTGTTTTTATATGTTCTTATTCATCTCTGATCAACTTCACAGCTCCTGAGGATTGCCGAGCCTGGGCTTTGCCTGTCGAGGAGCTTGCAACCAGAGAAGACGACCCAGACGATATCTCACAATGCCATTTGGATATCCTCGGATTTGAAACGCCAACAGTGCCCGAGATCTCGCCTGTCCATGCCAATAGCCAAACCGCATCCAACAACGAGAATTCTTCGCAGGTTATAGGTGACAATAATACATTGAAGGGGAATCCAGGAGCGACCTCGGGCTTTACGAACTCAAATTCTCAGCTGTCTCGTGAAGCTCCGCCAGGTTCAAGTGTTGGGGCGGCGGGGAAAATTGCTGATAAGAAGGGCAAGTCAAAGATGAAGGAAACCGTTCAGTCGTCCACTACGAAAGAGCCAGAGAAATCAAAGGGGAAGGCCAGGCAGTCTGCCTTGACTCGAGATGCGCAGGTTACTGAGGCCCCCGCAGCTCCACCATGATCCTCTCCACTTGTGACCACATCCTCTCGGCCCAAACCCACTCCAATTCCTAGACCAAGTACTGGAGTGAACTCCGGAACGCCTACCGCTCCAAGAGAAAAGTCCTCTATGCACACTAGCTCGCCCGAACCTTCTCTTCCTGATGGTGGAGCAAATTCAGCAACGCCTACCGCTTGGAGAGAAGAGTCCTGTACTCGAACCAGCTCACCCACTCCTTTTCATCCTGACAGACTATCGGATAGTCTTTTTGGACTTTCTCCTCCACGCAAAAGTGCCACAACAGCCATGACAATATCTGCTCATGTGCCATCTCATTCCGTCTCTTCCAGTACTCACCCGACGGAATCTATTTTCGCTGCATCTCCACCTAGGGCTCGATTCGAACAATCTCCTAGTGCATCGGACCGTATGGATGATACGAGCCTAGGTGATTTATCCGGCGATAGCACTGGTTCTGGTATCAATTCTCCAAGGGATGTCAGCATGGATGTTGATGAGTCCAAGAAAAAAGGTGTTGATTCTATTGGGGATGTGGGCATGGACGTCGATGTGTCCAGTAACAAAAGAAGAAGCCGGAGCGAGGTCAGTGGACAGGCAGATGTGCCCGCAAAGCGTCTCCGGAGAACCCAAGGTAAAAGTGTCGCTGCTGAGGAACCTCGCGCGCCGAGGTCAAGAGGAAAGGGTGCTGGAAAGGGTGGATCTGGAGGACAGCAGAGATCTTTGAGAGCGGGAACAGCGAAGAGGCAAGAAGGAAGTGGAGAACATGTGGGGGATAAAGGGACCAGCAAGAAGTCAACCAATACTCAATTCCCGGTATACCCCGCAGGCACCCCCAAATACATCAAACGTGCGCTGGAGTTGTTCACAACGGTGGGGCAAGACGATTCGCGCTGGAAGGCATTAATCAGGGCTTGGCTTGATCTAGAAGTGAGCAGGGTATGAACCGAAGGCAGGATGTTCAGGCATTTCGAAGCAGGACCGTCCGGTGGCAGTAGGAATGTGGATTCATCGAGGACGTAAGAAATTCGACCCTAAGATCGATTTGGATGACCACGCCACTAGGTTTAGTTACTGGTGGCGAACGATGCAGCCAGAGGACAGGGAAGAAGAGGGAGATTCGGACACTGAGGAGGAGGACCAAAGGTCATTTAACCTTCGCTATGTGCGGGACGGTAACTGGGTTTGGGATGATATTTTGATTTTCGGTCCCAATGGAGCGGTGAGTATCATTGCGGCCCTGGTTTGGTGGATGCAAGGAATAGGTGGACTCAAGGACAGTGCAAAGGGGAAAGACATTCGAAAGGCGCAGGAAGTAGAGGTTCACGAGGAGAAGCTGAGGGACGCCCTGGAGGATGTTTACTATGTTTTCGGAGTATGATCTGTATTCCCAACGTCAAAGCGCATCTTTTCGTGACCAATTGCGCATTCTTCTTGTTTTTTTTCCTATCACGATTTCAGTATCCTTTGATTTTATTCACGTTGGTATCACTGCATGACTGCCATTGACTGTTTTATTTATTTGCCTGCAATAATGTATAATTTGCCCTTTCCAGGTAGATGACAAACTGCAATTAAACTGCAAGACATGTATCGCCATTTGGTAAAGCTGTTAGTGCGTCCTGTTCGATTGTGTATGATCCCGAGATTAGTGTCGAAAGCCTCGAGGGTTCAATCCCTGTTGCTGCCAACCTTTTACTCGGATCAAGCGCTGTCTCGGGCCAGATCCGCAAGCCATCTGGCCCATCCGTTTCAGCACCGGAGGACGGTAACTGATATGATTAAACACAATCGTTATCAGCACTGATAACTGAACCAAATGGGCCTCTTGGGCAATTGCCCATGAGATTTGGCTGTCGGGCAATTGCCCAAGGGATTGTGGGCGTGCCCATATTCAAGCCCTTGGGCAATTCCCCTTGCTGATGACATCGGACCTTGGGCAATTCCTCAAGCCTGATGTCATCAGCTAGCAGCTACAGGTGCATGTCAAACTTCATCTGTACCATTTGCAAGCTGCAGGGAACGCACCAGATCTTTGACACGGATCATAAGTGTTGGATTCCCAGAGATGTGACAGAGCTTCGCCAATGGTCAACAGCCTACAGGGACGCTCAAACTCTAGACAAGCGAAAAGCAATCTTCAATGAATATGGGGTTTGCTGGTCATCCTTATGGCTACTTGATTATTGGGATCCTACCAAGATGCTTGTCATTGACGCGATGCACTGCATTCTGGAAGGTATCGTTCACTACCACTGCCGCCATGTTCTTTGACTGGATGCCTCAGCTTCCAAACTCAGTGCCAATGGCCTCAAATACGCTTATGAGTGGGACTGGACCCCATATGACCCCGAGACTGCCCCTGCAAACCTCCAGCTAAAAGAAAAAAATATACCATCAGTCACTAAAATCCAATCAGCACTTTGTCTGGCACTTGAAGGCGAAAAATCCTTGACTTTGAATAAAATGTGGACGCGCCTTGATAACCAAGGCACCAAAGATGCCTTGCAGTTTGTTGTTCATTCACTAGGACTCTCTACACAGTTAGACTCCATCCCCGAGTCAATATCTACCCTTTACAGTTGAACGTGCCCGGCAGAAAAGTAAGAGAAACCCTGATCAGGTGAAGTTTCCTCACCGTCAGCTTGCTACGAAGAAGAATCAGCTCATTGCCTTGTTACTCACCTGGGTAAGTCTGTACGCTGTATTTGAAGCAGGAAAACTTATACCTTTGGCCAATAGAGATTGCAACAACCTCCCAGCTCCGAGGCATACATATTCCCGACAGGAACTCCCGAAACTCTTACTCATATCCAGAAGGTGATCTGAGAGACTGTTAGGCCGTCATGGCTCAATTCGGTAGCACAGAACTATGGTGACACGAAGGTGGGATCTATCAAAGCAGATGAATGGCAAACACTCAGCACAGTCTACCTTCCAATTGCCCTTGTCACTCTTTGGGGTGATGTGGATGGTTGTGCTCCTCCTGCCGACGACTCTGAATCTGGTCTCTTGCTTAAGGCTCTTGATCATACCATGGCCCTCTTTCAGGCAACAATAATAGCCTGTCGATACACGATGACAATCTCGCGGGCCAATGCCTTTCAAGATTATCTCAACACTTGGGTGAAGGATTTACGAACCCTTTATCCACACACTCAAGAGGGTAGGCCTTGACCAAATATTCATGCCGCTGGACATATATACAACTTTTTTTAACTCTTTGGACCTGTCCTTTCATGGTGGTGTTTCCCATTTGAACGCTTGATTGGCGCTTTGCAGAAAATCAACACGAATGATCACATCGGTGGTAAGTCACCTCAGATCGGCCCTGAGCTCAATCCCAATAGTAATTTTTTCTTTTTAGGTGCCATGGAATCTGCCATCATGAAGTCTGTGGCTTGTACGGCAAATCTTCGCCACTGGCTTCGTCGTCCTGCTTGTCCCGAGGCAGTTCGACAGCTCAAGGTTCTGTTTGACAAGTGCTTTGTTCCAGCCAATGCCCCCAGTCAAACAAATGAATTTGTTGCAATGAAGGGTGTACGTTGTGCCTATGCTAAACACGACGGCGTCAATTTTTCTGGTTCATCTACCCACACAGGCAATGCTAGCATTATATACCAACCCATTACAGATCATGCACCTATCGCTGGTCAAATTCAATGGATCGAAAGCAAAGGAGACACTGTTCATCTTCATGTGAGGCCATATCAACAGTTATCCAAGGCACTCTATGATCCTTTTCTCAAATACCCTCATTTTTCTGCTACAACATATTCTTCAGTACTTGGAGAGAAGGAGGATGTGATTAATCTCGATGATATCATCTTGCATGCTGCTCGTTACGACTACTCTTATGGAAGGTCTGTCCTGGTCAATCTTTCTAGACAATGAATAGATCATGTAATGTATTTTTTGAACGTCCCGTCAATAATTAATATTTTCTACTCTTCATTACTTTCTGATTGTCCGAAACGTACTAAAACTATCGACGCTGGAGGACGAGAGGTAATGTAGCGATGTCACTTGAATAAGACTTATATTGGTACCCATCGCTTCGCGTTGGATTGGGTGTGCTCGTGATTCATGCATGGTCTTTGATGTTTGACGCAGGAGGCAGTCGTGTCTCCGATGCAGACACGGTTGCGTCTCCGCCGTGACGCAGTAGCGTTCTGTCAGTTATACTGAATTATCAAAATTCATTGCATTTTTCAGGGGCTCCGAAAGAGTTGTAGAAATATCATGTATCGGTCAATACTTCAATTACAATGATACTTAATGTATCGACTAGTTATTATAGCTGACTGACACGAAGACTTTCATTTCAGCTTTCCTCTATCTTGAAAAAATTTAAATCAGTATTATTTTCACTTCTTTCAATACGACTTAAATCAGCCAGCGTTTCTTATCACCCGATTAATGTATTGATTTAAGATCTTTCAATCATGCTTTCAATGTTGTTTAAATGTAAAATATCATTCAATTTATCTACGGTACAGAAAGGTTGACTGAATAGTTGCATATCAGCACGCTTTTCTGCTCGGCAGAAATTTGTCCATTTTCGGCGTGAGACAACCTCAATGTGGTTTATGACTATATCACAATCAAAATAGATGCCGGTCAGATGTCTGGTTTTTTCTCACAATTAGAGACAGAGAAAATACTATGGGAACCACTCTATTGTTCCCCTTTGATTGTCTCAACATTGGACCAGACCGGGGATACCACCCCAGAAAAGGGTATGCTGAAACTTATCCACAGGGACAGAAGCAGTAGGATCTGTCAATAGCTTCATTAAAAAAGAAGATTTTCCAACTTGTTTTGACATGGCATCATGCATGGCTAATTTGGTGAGTCCTTTTAATTTGGTCAATTCCTCCCCTGCCTGCATTATGCAGTGCCTCCTCTACCTGCACTCTTTGGAGTTTCCTCCTCCCTGCACTTGTTTACCCAAGTTGCCTCCTCAAACTAGTACTGATAGGAAACATTACTTAGATTGCTTCAGCTCCAGAGGGAGCACAGGCTTGTGCAGTCAATATCAAGGTATTCCATCGCACTTGTCCAGTCCTTCCAGAACACAAGCCATATCTGGTAGTATCCATGGAACCAGGCAAATTCAACATTGACCACAACCATCCTTTTGGCTTGGCTCCAGCCAGTAGCAACTCTGGCCAGATCACAAATGCTACTGTTGACATTTGGGGTCATGCACATCCAAACTTACCATCTGTGAAGTATGAAGATGATATGAGTGCGTTCCGTTTCCCAGATGTAAACAGTGATTACCTCAACAAGGGGTTCTGCTACTGTTATAATTGTGAAAGTTGCATGCAACCTATCAATATTCTTGGGATACCATGGCATTGATACGCTGATTTTTTGGCTAAGGCTAGAACTGTGCAGAACTAATAATCCTAAGTTGTGTTTGTAACAAAACACAGTCAATAAGAGAACTATAGTGAGCCCAAGCTGATAGTTAAATCCACCAAGGACCTATTCTACCCAAGAGGTTGCAGAATAACGGTATGCATAATGGTACCATATTTAACTTTGTGAATGCGCCTCAATCAAAGTCCTATGCATGGTATGGTGTAGCGAGGCAAGCTTGTTGGATAACAAGTTGCTGACCGAGGCAGATAAAAAAACCCACATACCAGCTATACTAGGCTAGGTCATCAAAGGATATACCCAGGGGGTCGAAGTCTTAACCGAGGCATCGTTTCTGTGATCAGCTCACCGAGGAGTCTTCATGACACTCAATTTTATTAAACAAAGCAAGGTGGACTGAAGATGGGGAAGTACCTTAACTGGTGCCCTCAAAAGTTGATGCTTGTTGGAAAGCACCTAGGCAGATTGTTGCGGCAAGCCAACATGGCCACATGACCAACTTGCTGTAGCTACTTCCTGAGCATGGAAGGACCAAGGAGAATTTCTATCCAAGCCTTAGCGTTTTCCCGAGATCCATATGCTACCATGCATCTAGACTCGAGACTGCGTGGAACTAAGAGGGCAAGGAAAAACATAGAATACTTCCAAGGGCTGTTCTGCTACAGGAACTGGCGAGTCCTGTAAAAAGGCAAATGACTTGAGTCAATTTGGACCAAAATCCCAAAAAGTCAACCCAATTGAGGAAGACAAACAAACAAGGCAGAGAAGCATCAAGGCAAAACCATAGTACACATGCATATATGGACATTATTTTATCTTTTCCTATTTACTTATTCTGTTTCAATTGCGTGGTGATGTAAAGGCTCCCAATTCATGCTAAGTCGTTTGTTGAGTTGGCGTACTTGACCTGTGCTTGGGTATTTCACCTTGGATATGCGAAGTTGTTTGTTGAGTTGGTATACTCAAACCATGCCTCAATGTTTGCGCAGATATGCAAAGTTGTTTGTTGAGTTGGTGTACTTGACCTGTGCTTTGGTATTTGCTTTCCCCCTCAATTAGTTCAATGCGTCATTGTACATTAGTTGGCTTTTCACAACCTTCCTCCAAATACAAACCTTGTTCATTTGCACTGCCTGTGCCACTGTCAAGTGCTTTTCTCTATGAATCAATTAGTAGTCAAGGGAACCTTTGACAACCTCCTTCCTTGTATTAAGTTAGACCTTCCAGATTGAATCTGATTGGGGTGATTGTTGTTTGGTCAGTTTTCATACCTAGCACAAGTCTAACTCATCAGCATGAAACCAAAACTGGTGTATGTTTTGATTTCTGGGTAATATTCATTGGATTTTTCTGGGACCTTCCACTATGTCAAGTCTTGCTACCAGAGGCCAAGAGATGGAAATTCCTATCTCGTGTATCCAATCTCCTTCAGCCTATCCTCTCATATGATGTGCTCACACTTCTAGATATCCAAATCATACACAGCTCATTGGTCCATATCTGCTTTGTTTACCCTGGCAGGATCCTCTCATCTCCCTTCCCTTTCCAACTTCATGGCCAAGTACAACAGCAATTCATTCATTGCATCGACATGCTTCCTGCTCTGTGAAAAAGACACTTATCTGGTGGGAAACCTGTTTATTGGACCCATTAGCATTTCATCAATTACATCCTCTCAGCCCTTTGGAGGATCTAGGTATTTACATAGATGCTTCCACCAGTTGCGGCATCGGAATCATTATCCAGGGGAGATGGTACAATTTTAAACTTGCACCAGATTGGCAGACAGGGGGACATGAAATTTGCTGGCTGGAAGCTGTTGCACTTGAACTTCTAATCTATTTCTTGTCCAACTGGGTTTTTCAAATGTCCACCTCTTGATGCATTTGGACAACAACAGTGCCATTGGTGCACACTCAAAAGGTTGCAGCTGCAATGAAGAAATTAATCTTTGTGTTCACTGCACTTATGCCACCATGGCAGCTTCTCTTATCATTCCTTCATTCAAATATATAGCATCAGCTGCGAATCCCTCAGACCCTATCTTGCATGAAGTATTAGGTCTTCCATCCCAATGTTTGACTCATTACTTCAAGCTACCTCCACAACTCTCATGCCTTGTTGATGCAGATGAATGATGCATTCCAGATTGCTCTGGCATCAAGTAAGGCAGTGGTGACTGACTGGGACAGTCTTTTCATGTTCAAAGACCATTCTCCAGGCAAGTTCATTACTGAAATCATCATACCTTCACCTATCCTCCTATCACCAATTACAGAACCTGTTCCTACTCTACAACCAATCCCATGTTAATAGACACAACTATGATTTTCTATGAATCATCTGGAATTTGCACCCCAACAATACATAGCAATCTTCACAATTTGATCCTCACATTTCATTGCTTTTACCAGTGGGATACAACCAAAAACTAACCTGATGGACATACAGAGAGCAGCAGCTCTTTCCCTTCCTCCCAAAAATGCACGTCATCCTACCAAGGATAACAAAAGTCTTCACAGTCCATTCTGTCCATTTGTTGCAGCCAATTGTCGAGTGCTATTATGGACTACCCCATATTCACTAATTTCTCAACTCACTCGGGATGCTGAAGTCTCACATTGTTTACAAACTATAATGTTGAAAGTTTGTTATCCTTCAACTGTTCCCTGACACTAGGCAAGCTTAATATATCAAAAGCATCCTACTAATATACTAATACTGCATGTGGAGACAAGCTTACGGTGCAGGATTACTCCATTTCAATCAATTCTGTGATGCAGAAGATATCTCCAAATCTTCATGGATGCCTGCTTCAGCCACTCTTTTAGGTGCCTTTGTGGCAAATTACATAGGGACAGGCTCGGGCAAGATGATTCGGAAGTGGCTGAATGGTTTGCGATTATGGCATCTCTTTAATGATGCTGAATGGCATGATAGAGAGGGCTGGCTTCTGGCATTGACAAATATCCTCTTTTAGGAAGTGTATTGTATTATATAGCTTGTAGAATGTATGGCTATCATTGTATATCAATCTTTTTTTGGTCCCAACAATCTGCGCAGATGAGGTTGTTATGAAGCCATTTTTCATCATTTAATGTACATCTTACTCAAAATTGGCTGTTTTTACTCCGTGGACGTACTTTTAGCACATATTTTTACTACTTGTGGGTACTTGATGATAATTGTTAATTCCAATGTGTACTTTACCAGCATTGAATTTGATATGCTGCTAGGTTCCACTTATAGGTATCTCTGCTCTGGCCACTTAGTTGTGTATATCTGAAACTATTGATTTTACTTGCATACCTTCCCAGTGTACTCTTGAGCTTTTGGTAGCGTACTCTTGAGCTCCAGTGGCGTACTCTTGAGCTCCTGTGGCATACTCTTGAGCTCCTGTGGCATACTCTTGAGCTTCTCTGATCTACGTCTGAGAGAATTTCAGGCAAGAGCGTGGGAATGTGCAGGAAAAGCTGCTGCAACGTCAAAGTTGCAGCAGCTTTTCCTGCACATTCCCACGCTTGGCTCATCATTTGCACAAAAGAAACTCGAAACTCATATGAACAACTTGAAGACAAAGCAATGGTGGTAAAAAGACAGTAGTAGATGATGAAGTCAGTGACATGTTCACGGGTCCAAGAAGTACATAATCCTGGGGTCAGTGAATGTCAACAGGTCTCAACCAATGCTCAGTTGGTGTCAACCAGACTCACAGGGTCTCACAGGATCTCACAGGATCAGTAGCTTCTCCAAGTACTTTCACAACTCACGTTCAACAAGAAATAAGTTGATTGACTAGAATATCTGACCCTTTGAGTACAATATCGCTACACAAACCACGAATTACCCAAAGTACAATGTAAGCTTATCCAGTACCTTTTTACGATGAAAAATACCGTCATAGGTTGTACCGTCACCGCACCGTCACGGCCTGAATCCAGAGTTTACGTAGAAGCAGGATTACGCAGAGGAGAATAGTTGTATGGAGGAGAACACCCATGCACATCTGGAATTGGATCTTTTTATAGTAGCGGCCTTACCGTGCAATTACCAGATCTTGATTGACGTCCAGATTTACACGGTATCTGAAAGCTCGCACTTTCTGCCGAGCAGATTTTTTTTAA
>ML769458.1:163084-221617 GCA_009733575.1 Gymnopus androsaceus JB14 | reverse complement strand
AAAGAAAAGAGAGGATCTCCCTGAATTTCCTGGGTCTCTTACTCTTTAGAGGCTCCTTTTGAAATTTCAATAACCAAATGGCCCCCCCCCTTCCCTTTTCAAAGGCCAAAACAATAATAGCCTGTCGATACACGATGACAATCTCGCGGGCCAATGCCTTTCGAGATTATCTCAACACTTGGGTGAAGGATTTACGAACCCTTTATCCACACACTCGAGAGGGTAGGCCTCGACCGAATATTCATGCCGCTGGACATATATACGACTTTCTTTTACTCTTTGGACCTGTCCTTTCATGGTGGTGTTTCCCATTTGAACGCTTGATCGGCGCTTTGCAGAAAATCAACACGAATGATCACATCGGTGGTAAGTCACCTCAGATTGGCCCTGAGCTCAATCCCAATAGTAATTTTTTCTTTTTAGGTGCCATGGAATCTGCCATCATGAAGTCTGTGGCTCGTACGGCGAATCTTCGCCACTGGCTTCGTCGTCCTGCTTGTCCCGAGGCAGTTCGACAGCTCAAGGTTCTGTTTGACAAGTGCTTTGTTCCAGCCAATGCCCCCAGTCAAACAAATGAATTTGTTGCGATGAAGGGTGTACGTCGTGCCTATGCTAAACACGACGGCGTCAATTTTTCTGGTTCATCTACCCACGCAGGCAATGCTAGCATTATATACCGACCCATTCCAGATCATGCACCTATCGCTGGTCAAATTCAGTGGATCGAAAGCAAAGGAGACACTGTTCGTCTTCATGTGAGGCCATATCAACAGTTATCCAAGGCACTCTATGATCCTTTTCTCAAATACCCTCATTTTTCTGCTACAACATATTCTTCAGTACTTGGAGAGAAGGAGGATGTGATTAATCTCGATGATATCATCTCGCATGCCGCTCGTTACGACTACTCTTATGGAAGGTCTGTCCTGGTCAATCTTTCTAGACAATGAATAGATCATGTAATGTATTTTTTGAACGTCCCGTCAATAATTAATATTTTCTACTCTTCATTACTTTCTGATCGTCCGAAACGTACTAAAACTATCGACGCTGGAGGACGAGAGGTAATGTAGCGATGTCACTTGAATAAGACTTATATTGGTACCCATCGCTTGGCGTTGGATTGGGTGTGCTCGTGATTCATGCATGGTCTTTGATGTTTGACGCAGGAGGCAGTCGCGTCTCCGACGCAGACACGGTTGCGTCTCCGCCGTGACGCAGTAGCGTTCTGTCAGTTATACTGAATTATCAAAATTCATTGCATTTTTCAGGGGCTCCGAAAGAGTTGTAGAAATATCATGTATCGGTCAATACTTCAATTACAATGATACTTAATGTATCGACTAGTTATCATAGCTGACTGACACGAAGACTTTCATTTCAGCTTTCCTCTATCTTGAAAAAATTTAAATCAGTATTATCTTCACTTCTTTCGATACGACTTAAATCAGCCAGCGTTTCTTATCACCCGATTAATGTATTGATTTAAGATCTTTCAATCATGCTTTCGATGTTGTTTAAATGTAAAATATCATTCAATTTATCTACGGTACAGAAAGGTTGACTGAATAGTCGCATATCAGCACGCTTTTCTGCTCGGCAGAAATTTGTCCATTTTCGGCGTGATATTCATTAGTGCATGGAATCCATGGACTAGTACATTTACTAGTTCATGGATTCCATAGACTACTATACCATTCCCCTTTAAAACTCATGTACAGGCTGCAAATCCATCCTATGAATATTTTCATGATTTTTCATGATTTTTCCACTAATTATGGCACCTAATGCTCGACTTTTGTCATGTGACACATGTGACACTATCACACTACTTATACAGTATACCTTATCCCTAGGTCTTCTTCTGGAATCCATCCTCATAGTAATCAAAAGCTTAATTTATAGTTTATGTGACAGTGTCACATGAGTGCTGATCCCATCAGCAGAGGTAGGTTGCTTGGTGTAAATGAGAAAGTCATCACTGTAACAATCTATCACTATTTCAGAAATTTCAACTTGTACTGTGTGACAGTGTCACATGATTGTTGATGGGATAGGTAGAAATAGGTTGTCAGATGACTAGATGAGACCATCATCACTATCACTATCAATACCTATTTGGTTGCTAATACTAAGGAGACATGGAATCCAGAGGTGCCAGAGGTCCCAGTGGCACCATGGAATCCATGGTCCTGGATATTCTGTGGATTTACTTCATATTAGACACCTGATATGACCATTTGATCAAATGTACATAAAGGTTTGATGTACCGATCAAAGCCTTATAGATAAAGCATGTTAGCCTGTGCCTGGCAGTTTGACGCTGCTCGATGGGTGCCCAACATGCAAAAGCCTTTGGGGGCAAGTTTCTGAAGTCTGGGTGGGGCAAATAGCATATATGTATATTTATAAGTCATCTCAAATGTCTTTTGGAATGATATCACTGCTCTTCCCAAAGAAGTAACGCCTGTCTCCCCTCCACAGTGCCCGCCGCTGATATTGCAGTGGAACAACCAAGTGTATATAAAGCACGAGTGGACCATCTGAATGAGGCTCATGAGTAGCCTACAGAACGTCATTATCAAAGGATAAGGATCAACACTCACCAACATAAGCCAATGTCTCCTCCTGGTACCTTCCCTACCCAAATTGACATATTGCGGTGGAATGAATCAGTGGATTTAAAACACAAATGGAGCATCTGGAAGATATCCACTAGAACTCTTTGATGCCAAAAACAAAATAAAAGGAGAAAAACTCACCAACATAAGCCCATGTCTTGTCCTTGTACTTCCCCTACCCAAATTGATATATAAAATATAGTAACGTATTTGAATATGCAATTAATGAATTTAAGTAACAGTATATTGCTTCTAAAATTAACAGATATCACTGGTTCCATGTTAAGAATCAAGTTTGTCATACAAAACAGCCTGCCCAACTGTTGATTAAATGCTAATAAACTACAAAGGACTATTGGAGATGTTTAGAAGAGCTTTCAATTGTATTACATGCACATAGGAATGTTGAAGTGAGATGGTTGAAAGATGCCCAAGTCATACATATGGATTTTTACTGTTTGTGTTTCAAACTTTATTGTAAAATGGTATTTCAGAAATTGAACTTGCTATATATCTCTCTTTGGTCTAAAATTGGTGGATACTCATCTATATAGTCATATAAGCATGTTCCCAACCTCTCTTGGCCATATGTAAAGTACCGCATTCCCAATACATTGTTCAAATTGTGATTCTTATTTCCAGTGTCCAAGACCAAAATGTAACTATGTCCATTCTAGTCTATAAACTAATCCGATTGAGATTTACTTTGACCAGGACAATAATATACATATAAGCATACTCTTCCAAGGTTTCCATAGCTTTCAGATTAATCCTGACCTCTCTAGATGTTGTTGACATTGAGCTTTGGAAGAGTGGATAGTACATCCAATGACTTCCCAGGCTCGCTCTCACGGTTCATTCTCTTCCTTTGACCACCATCTTCCCTCAATAATATGGTATTCCATGCTCCAATGGCCCTAGAAAGCTCTCAAGCTACTTCAAGTACATCAATAAAAGGTTTTTATCATTTACCGGTCCTTTCTTCCTTCCAAACATTGTGATACTCTGCAACTTCAAAAACAACCCCAAGTGTGAAGGTTCTCGCTCTCCAGGAGCAATGGGAGCCTCGACTTCCAAAATTAAATCCTCAGCATTTTAAAGAAAACTAAGACTAGTAAGATTGACTTTGATAACAGAGTACAAACAGTGGATGCAACATCTTGGATAAGGGAGGTACCAGGAAGAGGGATAAACTTATGTCAGTGAGTTTTACTCTTTCATTTTGTTCTTGGCATCAATGAGAGCGCTAGTTCACCTCTTTTAGACACTGCATTCACGTTTTAAATCAACCAATTCATTCCACCGCAATATATCAATTTGGGTAGGGGAAGTACAAGGACAAGACATGGGCTTATGTTGGTGAGTTTTTCTCCTTTTATTTTGTTTTTGGCATCAAAGAGTTCTAGTGGATATCTTCCAGATGCTCCATTTGCGTTTTAAATCCACCAATTTATTCCACCGCAATATGTCAATTTGGGTAGGGAAGGTACCAGGAGGAGATATTGGCTTATGTTGGCTTGTGTTGATCCTTATCCTTTGATAATGATGTTCTGTAGGCTACTCATGAGCCTCATTCAGATGGTCCACTTGTGCTTTATACACACTTGGTTGTTCCACTGCAATATCAGTGGCGGGCATTGTGGAGGGGGGACAGGCGTTACTTCTTTGGGAAGAGCAGTGATATCATTCCAAAAGACATTTGAGATGACTTATAAATATACATATATGCTATTTGCCTCACTCAGACTTCAGAAACTTGCCCCCAAAGGCCTTTGCATGTTGGGCACCCATCAAGCAGCATCAAACTGCCAGGCACAGGCTAACATGCTTTATCTATAAGGCTTTGATCGGTACATCAAACCTTTATGTACATTCAATTGAATGGTCATATCAGGTGATATTAGATACTGGATTGTTACACTTTGGCCTATCTAATATGATATAAATTATGGTAGCCTGAAGTGTGGAGACTTTAATATGAGTTACATTTCACTTATAACTACATTTCACTTATAACTGCGTAGCATACATGGTAAATAGATAGATGTAACTAATACCAATATAACGAAGGTACAATATGCAAAAATTAATTGGAATTCATCATCACTCATACGCTTTGGGAGTTTTGCTGTAGGTCTTGGGAGTTGCACTATAACTCTTGAGGCTTCCTCATCTTGCTTCCGTTTCCTTCCTTGCCCACCCACTACCTCCCTTTGTCTGCAATGTTCTTCTCCTTACCATGCTTCTTCCCATTCACCCTATTAAGCTGTGCTTGCTTTCTTGGCCATTCCTTGTCTTCATCCATCTCCTGCATCTCCTGCATCTCAACCCATGCCTTTTGCACAAGACCTACCTTGTCCCTCCTCTTCCCTGCAATCTTCTTTGGGAGCTGCATAGGCACTGAATTGGAGTCAACCTCCATGTCCTGATGAGGTCCCACAGTATTCTTCTTCTTTGCATGCTCCACAGGGGCTGAATTGGAGTCAACCTCCACATCCCAACGGGGTCCCACAGTCTTTTTCTTCACAGGCTCCAAAGGGGCTGAGTCAAAATCATGCTCCACGTCTTAATGAGGTCTCACAGTCTTCTCCTTCTTTGCAGGCTCTGTAGGGGCTAAGACAGTCTTCTTTCTCGTGGGCTCCACAGGGGCTGAGTTGGAATCATGCTCTGCGTCTTGACGAGGTGCTACAGTCTTCTTCTTCTGGGGCCAGTGACAGGAGTGTCAGAATCAGACTCTTCCTCCTGCCCTTGCTCCTGACAAACTGCAATGCTCTTGCCTTTAGGAGGCAGAGGAGCATCCAAGTCCAACTGACTACCCACCCTTCATCATGCAAGACTCGTGAGGTGCATCCAATTCCGAGTCACTGTCTTCTGCATCTGAATTCTCTCTACCAACCTTCTTGGTCCTTCATGCTCTCGTGTTTTTGACATACTTTCTGGAATGAAGGGCTTTTGTCAGCACCAGAGGTTCTTCATCGCCCCTTGGCTGCTGCATTACAATCCCAATGTTGGCTCTATCTGGCACACTTAGAGCTTTCTCATCTAAGTCATTGAAGCAAGATTAGTAACGTTAACCAAGCAAGCACCTAAACAAATTGACTGACCTTCATCCCATGGGACAAATTGAACAAGATCCTCTTCAAGCAACAACGTACATTTGCTTGTACTCCCCTTGTCACTGTCATCATCCCATAAAGGCACCATATCCTTGTCCTCATCCTCTACAGTTTCATTGTCAAACTATGATTGATCAGATTTATTTCAAATATGATTCATGTGAGGGGGTTGCTATGGCTGATATCAATGGATCTTCGTGGTTTTTTCACCTGCAAAAACATGAACTAGATGAAGAGAATATGGTGGATATTTAATATTAGGGTCCAACAGCCTCCTAGTGGAAACCTTCCACTATGTTGAAAAAATCAAGAGGTACTCACCCTGAGCTTCCTATTCCCAAAAATTCGTCTGCACTGTTCAAAGAGCCTTGAACTATTGCACTGCAACAAAGGTGCTATATTGTCTGCACCGGTCTAAGTCCCCATCTGCATTGCACTTGACTGTGAGATCAACGATGTTTTTCCCTAACGACTACCAGGCTGCAAGATGTGCAATGTGGCAATGGACAGCAAGAAGTTCATCAGCAAAACCTTGGGTGTTCGCGATAGCAAGGTCCCCCTCTATGCAGCTCTGTACAGCAATTGATTGGGAATTGATATAGATCAGTTGCTGTACAGCTGCTCTGTACAGAGGGGGACGATCACCCAGGTTTTGCTGATGTTCCCAACCCAGACACCCCATTTTTTTTACAACTTAGTTCTGTTCTGAGATAAGCAACTTGTCGGCTCGAGAATTGACGAGTAAGGTTTGCTATAAGCGCTGAAGGAGAGTTGTGATATCTTAGAGTCACTCAGCAAGGATTATCTGAAAATGACCATGACAATTTGGACCTAGCAGCTTGTAATCTTGTTCCAGATTCTCTTAGAGTTAACTGAAGGTTCACTACATTACTAGAGATTCCTAGCCAGAGCGAATTCAAAATATGGCCATGATACTTTTCACAGATCAGTACTACAGCCTGGCTAGAGCGGGAATAATAGAGAAAACTCACTTTGGAGGACTGGCAATTCCGTTCAAGACGTTCAACGGACTGGAAGTCACAAAAAAGGTATATCTTCCAGTATATTTGCACGTTTCGGCCAATTCCTCCAAATCGAAAAACTCGCCTATGGGCGTCTAGAAGAGATGGACTTGGTGGAACTGGAATTCGACTTTTCTTGAGATACTCACCCCCCAGAGCGCCAGCAAATAATCGTGTAGATTCCATTCCTGTATGGTCGGACGAGCTTCGAATGCAGGTGCATCGCAAGCAACCGCTGCAAAATGGTGATCCCTAAACAAAATCATTCAGCTTTATATATCGCGCAGAATAATCGCTCAGTACCACAGCCATTTCACTTCCTTGAGGTCTTGTCTCAAGCCGATAGCTCTTGTATCTGCCATTAGAGTATCCCAACGCTCCTTCGCAGTGGCGTGCTCGTGCCAATGAACCCATCCCATGCGCACAAAGAGAATATCACCTTGCTCGAAGGTGACGCCTTGGGCTTTGGCGCACGCGTCAAGCTGGGCGGCAGTGAGCAAATATTGGTCGTTGGCCTGATACGCTATGCCTTCCGCTTGCGAATATGAATGGAAATCCAACAAAACGCCTCGGCCTACAATCTTTCCTTGAAACTCTAAAGCACGGTAAACCCTGCCAACTAGCTGGTACAAGAATATGGTCACACTCACTATGTATACCATTTCTCAAAGGCGTTTGAGTTCTTGAATCCGGGATCAAGTTTGTCTTGTCATTTGAGGGAAACTCGTTGACTGATACGCCATTATAGAACTGGCCTGCACCAATACGATCAAAACTGTTCGAATTACTTCAAACGCAGCCCACCTGTCTTATAATAGGCCCAATGTCTAAAACCATCCCACTGCGACCCCGACTGGGTATTCATATGAATCTCATCATCGAACACGAATCTTTCTGGCCTAGGTTGAAAAGCTCTGTGGCTCAAACCCATTCTGCGATAGCCTGTGGGATTCGGCTTTTGTACAGCCCAGTTCAGACTGCAAACTCTTCCCAGCTTGATTTCCTCCTTTGCTTTCAAAATCCTGAGCGGGGTAAGCAAGTTCAAGGACCCTAGTTCGTCAGGCTCCGTGGCATCCGATATCTTCTCGTAGAACCCCCATATCGCACCTATAAGTGACTTCAATCGGAAAGCCTCGATTTACGCAACATCACATTTACCTTCAGGATCGCCTGCTCTGAACGGAAGGGATTCAAACGACGGAAACTCGACATCATCGAAAGCTGTTCTGGCTGCCATGGGAGTGAGAATGATAGATACCGGGTCCTCTTCACATGACATTCGTCTTTGGTTGACTGTGGCAGGCGCCAGAGATTTTCTAGCCTCATTGGATGCAAGCCGTTATTTAAATAGACGGGCGTATCAGTGAGCTTGGATTCCCCTTTGCTGGTCACCGCATACTCATAACTGTAACCCCGGGATCAGGTAATTTTGACCCAACTTCTAGAACTAGTCTTGAAAGAGTCGCTGAGGACCTTCGGATCCACGCCGTATCTCATTCCAAGATTCGTTACAGCGAGAGCTATCATTTTGAAGGAGAATATCTGCTTGAGATGACTAGTAAAATCTGGGTCGTTTTAACCAACCATGAACGCCAGGACCTACACACATCCTTGATCGTCCGAGTCAGTGTCTATATCGTCTGTGTAGTGGAGACTGGTCACCCGATTCTCTACTCCAGCAGTACCTCCGGAAACTGGCTAGAGATACGCCTACTGAGCATAGTGTATCCTGGGGAAGTGAAAACGCGTACGGCGTCGAAATCCCTTGGGGAATGGATGGGGTGCGAAGCTTTTGCTGCAGCACCTACATCCAAAGATGTCTTCGGATCAATAATAGAGCTGGAAATAAGATATATGAGTATGTTTTCCAGATACCGACCAGGATTGAGTGCAGCTACTTCGGAATTACTATAAATCTGAGCGAAACGAACATCTTCAGAATCCATTCGTGCTACCAAGCTGGAGCCGTACCTCTATCATTCAGTCTTTCTTCTGAATTTTAAAAGGATGTTGCAGCCTGAAAGCTGAAAGACAAGTTTACGAGTGAGGAGAACGACGCATCGGAGTCACCGAGAGTACAAGTCGATCCAATATTGTCCATGTCTGGACTTTTTGCACTCTATTCCAATGGTTTTACTATCCTCTAGATCTTGTCGTCGTCTCTGTACAATGTACATTGTTGAGCGGAGGCGGGCAAGAGGCGGGACTAAATTAGGGTTATAGGCGTCAATGCTGCAAGCGCGCAATCTAACAGCTGCGCGTGCTCTTTGCGCTTGACTTTCTACATCTATCTACACCTCTGGAATTTCTTTGCTCTTTCGTCGTCTGTCCTTAATTCCATAACTGCTAATACCTTATTCGAATTCGACTTTCTGAACAAACAGGTTAGTAACTGCAAGGTCATCTGGCCAGCTATGATGTGAACTCTGGAGTTATAGGATTTTTTAAGCTTTCCTCTGTGGAGTGCTTTTGTTACACAGTACCTTCTTGACTGGTGGTTCAAGGTGAGTCGGCAAGTTTTGAACTTGAAAAGATTCCGACCGTGTAATCGTTAGATAACGCTTCATTTCGAAAGTTTCTACTGGCTTCTATTCTAGGACATATACCACGATTATCCATCCAGCATGTCATCGCCTCCGCCTTCTATCGATGCTCCTTCTCTCCCTCTCAACCATCCACTATCCCAAGTGTCACCCTCTGCTGTGGTCTCTCCAGAAGCTCTAAATGACCCGCCTCCTCCTTATCCTACTCCTCGTGTCCGTCGCACAAGAGGAACCAGGTCAAACAGGCGGATTTCCGGTGCCTCACAGAGGACTCAGCACTCTCAAATACCTTCAAACGAATCCGATAATGAACCTCAGCCTCAGCGGTCTCCGAGAATCTCTCTACGTCCTCTTGCCGTGGAAGATACCGATGCCACAGAGGTTACGCCGCTTTTGGGCAATGGCAGCCCGTCTGCTCCCTTTCTTCGCCCGCGGTCGCTATCCCAGTCTAGCATGACTAGCTTTGCTCCTTCGTTAGCATCGCTAGCGCAGACAGCTTGGGCATTCTTCTCGGAAGAATGTGATTCTGATGATTCCGAGAATGGTCATGACGTCGTCGAACCGGACGATGCGGAGGTCGAAAATGATGGTAGACCTCTTCGTGCAGGTCAGCGTCCTCGCACGAATCCGGACTCTTCAGAAGGCTCAGGCTCAGGAATACATACTAACGGAGGAGGCTTTTTCTCTCTACAATCTTGGGCACGGTATTTCCGCCCTCTTTCTCGAGCCGTCTATTGGCGGTCACTAACCCACTTGGTGCTGATCAATTTCCCTTTTGCTCTTGCTGCTTGGGTGTATCTCTTCGTGTTCACTGTGGTATGTTCTGTTGGTGTACGTATTGGATTTTAGACTGATATCATGCTTCTCTCAGACCGGGACGACCCTGCTCATCCTCCTACCGCTTGGCGCCATACTGTGCTTCTTCGACTTGCTTGGTGCACGAGCATTTTCTCGCGCCGAGGTAAATCATCTCGTTCTCCATCATCTCACTACTCACGATACATCTCTCAGCTATTCCTCCAAACAAAATTCCACACTCCTCTCCACTATCCTCTTTCTGTCCTTCACGCTACCGCTTCATTACGCGTACCTTCAATCGCCGTGCTAATTGCAAACTATCCCATATTCACCCGTTCCCGCATCCCTAGCGCGTCTGAACTTGAATCCGGGCAGGCAGTAGTGGGTGAAGAGGTTATAGAAACATCGTTTTATAAGAATACGAATTCGATGGTAGGTGTTTTGGTTGTCTTTTCATCTCCTGTTGGTTAATGTATCTCCCCATTCGTAGTTTACGGACTCGACAACCTTCCAGGCACTGTTCTACTTCCTTGTCATCAAACCCGCCATAACGCTCCTCTTTCTCCTATTCTTCCTCGTTATCTGCGTACCGCTCCTTGTTTTGGTGATCCCTGCACCGATGGTGCTGAGGGTGTGTAGGAGGATTGGGAGGTGGCAGGCTGTCGTTGCTGTTGAGGGTTTGATTGTTGGCGTGAGGTGATTCGATGATTCGTACGTATGGGGTATCTGCGTGTGAGGACAGGATAACCTGGGTTTGGAATTTAAAAAACGCGATTTACTTACCCAAGGTCGAGATACAACGGTTGAACAGTGTTTCGAGCTTCTTCCGCGTACTTGTCATTAGCATACCTTTTTGGTCTTTATTTACTTACCTTGTACGATATATTCATATGCTGATTTTTACGCATCATTATCCTAGCATCTGCATTACTACTGACCTCAGCAAACACTGACGCACCGTCACTGGGTCAAAACAGTGGGTTCGCGTTTTTATTGTTGTACTATATGGATTGTGTCCTAGTAGTACATTGTCCCAACAGCAGCTCCTCGACACTTCCCCAAACGATTTTTTCAACCCTCTCCCTTCCCAAAACCCGATGCATATCCCTAAGATCGGTCAATTCGGTTTTAGTTTTTACTCCTACGTCACCGAATGCGTGTAGGTAATCTCCATTCGCAAGAACATTGTCAAGAGGTGCATGGTCCTGATCTCCGAGATCGAGGAGGACCAGGACAACTTTATCAACTGCTATACGGGGCCTTTGGCGAGAACTTGAAGTTCTGTATCCAAGGCTGCCAGTGCTCAGAGTCGCAGCAAGCTCGCCGAATTCCTGTGTTTTCTTCTCTACAATGTCAACCGATGAGCGGGCATCGCTCAAGGTAAGCTTAATGCTTTTCATTGGGTGAGCGAAGCGGACCACTTCATCGGCATGGCGCTCAAATGTAAACTGTGCAGATAATTATCTGCAAAAAAACTCCATTCCAGTGTAACGGGACGGCAAATTACGGTCCCTGAAAAACTCAGACAGTGCGGTTATGGTGACACGCCCTACACAGGTGTGTGTAAATGTTAGCTAATTGGTGCGTGTTGGCACAGGTGCATATTGAGGGTTGCATCGTGCAAGTGGTGCATGAGGGTGCGTGATGGTCTGCTGTCTGGCAGTACATGCATGGTGCTTGTCTTTATCAAGTATAAATATCTTGCAAAATATCCTAACACACAGAGAATACTGTACAATCGTGCTACTTACTGTGATTTTCAACGTACATAGTAGCCTATGTTTCAACACATAAGATACTTGTAAGTAAGTCAAATACAAATTAGTGAGGCTCACATGCACCAACATGCACCCATGGGACACGCACCAGCCTCATGCACTGTAGTGCACTGCCTACATACACAAATCTCCTTTCCCTTTAAAAAGGCTGGGTTCTTCAGTTTTACTCCCCCATCATTTAGCACAATGTCGAGGATGTGAGTCTCTAGACCTGTTAATTCTTAATGGTATCTCACTATTGAGTTTTGCAGTTCACAGCACAGCGATGATATCATTTTAAGATTGTGAGTTTCTGCAACTGCTGACTCCTAATGGGTATTTAACTGCTTAGTTCTGCAGTCGACAGCATATCAATCATACATCTAACCTGGAAAGCAATCGTTCTGATTCGGCTGCTCTAGGTATGAGAAATCAAAACACTGTAGACATGCAATCTCATGCTTAGCTTACTATTTGTCTAGATACTCTCAATAGGAATATTCTAAAGCTTCAAGAACATTTGATGGGCATTCCAGATAGCTCTGACCAGGCTAAACTTGTGCTTTATGCACTTGGACGTTTTTTGTTCAAGCGGTTCAAGTGGCTTGATGACCTGAGGGACCTAAACAGCTCTATCCAAAACTTACAGGCAGCTATGCAGTTGATGCCTGATGGTTATATTTTCAAACAAGAGTGCTTCGTTCTTCTTGGAAAATCCCTCCTCATTCGATTTGATCGGTTTGACAACCTCACGGACCTCAATGAATCTGTCACCAACTACCAGGAAGCTGTGCGTCTGACTCCAGACAGTGACCCTATCAAGCCTACACTATTGGCTTCTCTTGGAGTTATACTTGGAGCTCGCTTTGACAGGCATGATGACATGGTGGATCTTAGCAGCTCAATCCAGAAGCTAAAGGAAGCTCTGCAGCTGACTCACGTGTCGGAAGCGAGCCCTGACAGACCCAATTGGTTGACATATATTGGGATATCACTTAGAACACGCTTCAGAGCCCGTGGTGATGTCAGTGACCTGAATGACTCTGTTGAGAAACTGCGGCAAGCGGTGGATCTTACTCCAGACTCTGATCATCAGGTCCAGTACAAAATCAACCGCCTTATGGAGCTTGGAGAATCACTGCTTATTCATTTCACGATATCTGACGACTTGAATAGCCTTCATGAGGCCATCAAGCAACAAGAGAAGTCTGTGAGACTAACTCCAGATACAGATCCTGACAAACCTGCACACTTAAAGTTCCTTGGAGCTTCCTACAGAGAGCGATTTGACAGACTTAATGATCATAGTGACCTGCACATGGCTATTCAGAAGTTTCAAGAAGCAGTCCAGCTCACTCCAGATGGTCATTCTGAAAAACCTGTTATATTATGCAATCTTGGAATGGCCCTCCAAAGACGCTTCAATGTACAAGGTAAAAATCTGTATGACTGTAATGAGTCAATCAGGATGCTAGATGAAGCATTACATCTGGCTCCCAATGAGGATTCCCACAAATTTATAATGCTAGAACAACTTGGAGCCTCCTTGCTTGCTCGATTTGATTGGTCCGGTTCCCCAAGTGACTTGGATAAATCAGTCCAAAAGCTGCAGGAGGCAGTAAAGCTGTGTCCAGATGGCCATCTACACAAGCCTACATTATTGTCTGCTCTTGGAGCCTCATTTCAAACTCGCTTTCAGGCTTACAGTAATCTCAGTGATTTGAATGATTCTATTCAGACACTGCAAGATGCTGTACACCAGGCTTCAGAGAATGACTCTGGCAGACCTGCAATATTGAGCAATCTTGCAATTGCCCTGAGAGCGAGATTTAACAGGCACGGTAAGCTGTCTGACCTGAATGAGTCAGTTCAGATGGTACAGGAAGCTTTACATCGAATTCCCCCCAATAAACCAAGCCAAAAACCAGAGGTGTTGGAAGTTTTTGGAGCCTGTCTTCTTACTTGTTTTGACAGTAACGGTGATGTCAGTGATCTCAATAGCTCAATCCAGAAACTGCATGAAGCATTGGAGCTCACTCCGAGTAATGATCCACATCACCCAGCAATGTTAAGCAACCTCGGAAATGCACTCCGAGTACGCTTCGAGAGGCTTAGTGACCTTGATGACTTGAATGAGTCTGTGCAAAAAATGCATGAAGCATTGCGATTGACTCCTGATACTCATTACTCCAAGCCTGGGAGGCTGAATAATCTTGGGAATATCTTAAATGCCCGTTTTTACAGGCTTGGTGACCCTGAAGACCTGAAGTTGGCCATTCAAAAGCTCCAGGAGGCTTTGCAGCGCACTCCAGATTTGCATCCTCACAAACCTACAAGATTATCCAATCTTGGTCTTTCTCTTCAAGCTAACTGGGAGAAGTTTGGTGATCCAATTGATCTCAATAAATCAGTGGAGAGGCATCTGGAAGCATTGAAGCTGGCTCCAGATGGTCATCCCAACAGATGTATGCTACTGAACAACTCGGGAATTGCACTTAAAACTCGGTTTGATGCACTTCATAATCGCAGTGACCTTGATGAGGCCTTTTTGAAAGCACATGAAGCTTTGCGCCTGATTCCATCCGGACATCCTTCTCAAACCACCTATTTATATCGACTTGGATTGTTGTTTCAAGTCCGACTTGAGCAAGACCATAGTAATGAGGATGCAAAGCAGGCAATAGTGCATTTATCATCTGCAGCCCATGCATCTGCTGGTCCTGTTGATATCAAATTCTTTGCTGCCCAGTCATGGGCAAGTCTACACCAATTTATGGATGACCCGTCAACACATGGTGCATATAAAACAGCTATTCATCTTCTCCCTCAACTGGCTTGGCTTGGATCTTCTGCACAAGACCGCCACTTTCGACTTAGGGGATCTTATGTCTTCCTCAGCAACGCTGTTGTATCGGCCATACAGACTGAAAGAATTAATATTGCGGCTGAATGGCTGGAGCAAAGCCATTCAATTGTCTGGGGACAGTTACTCCAGCTTCGGTCTCCTCTTAAAGATCTGGAAAGAAGTCACTCTAAATTATGTTCTGACTTAAAGCGTCTGTCACTCCTCTTAGAGGGTGCCACTAGTAGATCCAGTGTCTTTGAGCTGGAATCTCATAGTCTGGCATCTGAATCATTATCCTCTCCCTCGTACATGTCCAACAAATATCATCAGTATGCACTTCAAAGGGAAAACATCATTACAGAGATCCGTAAAAAGCCGGGATTTGAAACATTTTTGCTACCCAAGTCAATTGGTGCACTTGCTGATGCTGCTCGGATGGGACCTGTCATACTATTAAATGCTAGTGACCAGCAGTGTGATGCATTAGTGCTCGTGAACGGCCTGCGCGAACATGTTGTTCATATACCTCTACCAGATGTTTCATACAGTGATCTAAAAAACAAGTATTCCAAGCTCCAAGGCTTGCTTCAAAACTGTGGCCACCTCCCTTTCATACCTCGGGATTCCGATGTCAAGAGGCTGGGCATTCGTAAATCAAGAGCTGATCAGACAAACACAGTGGCAAGGTTAGAGAAAGAATTTCAGTCTATGCTTAATTTGCTTTGGCAAGTTGTTGCTAGGCCTATTGTAAAGAAGTTGAATTTGAAGGTATGTTATTAATCTTTCTTATGAATTGGTATTGACCTGCCTGTTTAGACAAGCAGTCTCCAAAGAATTTGGTGGTGTCCATCTGGCATTTTTTCGTTTTTGCCTCTTCATGCTGCTGGAGATTACTCATCAAACGCCTCTCCTGGGACCAAGCTATGTGATTATGCTATCTCCTCATATACACCATCTGTGAATGCACTACTGGAAGCCTTTAACGCATCCTCTAGCTTAGGGCCCGTGCACACAGCACCACAACTACTTGCAATATCACAGTCCTATGACCTTCCTGGGACAGTGGAAGAGCTCAACTTCATAAAGAGTCAGGCTAGAGATGTGGTCTCTGTCAAGACACTGGTAGGATCTGAAGCTACTATTGAAGAAGTCAAGGAGCAGATGAAGAAATCGGACTGAGTCCATTTTGCCTGTCATGGAGTGCAGGATGGTAAGCAGTCTCTAGAGAGTGCACTAATTTTAGCTGGAAGTTCACATCTCACATTGTCTGATATTATGACAATGAACTTACAAACAAAAAGCCTTGCATTTCTCTCTGCTTGTCAAACTGCAACAGGAGATGCAGACCTGACAGAGGAAGCCATCCATCTTGCAGCTGGAATGCTGTCAGCGGGATATCGGGGTGTTCTTGCCACTATGTGGTCCATCAGTGATGAACTTTCTCCACAGGTGGTCAATGATATCTATAGGTTCTTGTTTAAGGATGGAAAACCAAATGCTGAAAGAGCAGCTGAGGCGCTACATCATGCCATTAAAAATATTCAGGAGAAGGCTTCTTTTAAGGATTGGGTCCCTTTCATTCATGTAGGTCTGTGATGCTATTTGGGTAGTTTGTGGGAATGAGGTTGTTTGAATTTATCTGCTCACATTCCACTAAGAATAAACATGTACTAAGTACTATACATTCCATTTATTCAGTTCAGCCAGCTTTGTGACCTCTGTCCTATATTGCGCAGAGTCAAGGACAGAGAAGCAGTTGGAAACAACTTATTTTTTCTGGATGGTCCAGGCGGCACAGGTAAAATGTTTGTCTATATCACTTTGTGTCATACACTGCGGGGTGAAGGCTCTGTTATCTTGTGTGTTGCATCTACTGGAATTGCTGCTCTTATTCTACCTGGAGGAAGAACAGCCCATTCTATGCTTAAGATACCAATTGATGGTTTAAATGGTGTGTTATTCATTGCATTGGCAAAGGATGATTGTTTCCATGCCAGGACCAAGCACACTGATATCTGGTATTGTTTTATTTGTTATGTCATTGAAGAAGGAAAAATTTATCTCAATTCCTGCCTAACAAAAACATGATGGCAGAAATCTTCACCAAAGCCTTACCTTCAATGAAAGTCAAACACTTCACTGCATCCATGGGACTTGTAAAGGTTTGAGGTGGAGAGCTGGAATATCAAAGGCAATTTTACTATTGAACTATTTGTGTAATGCTTTCTCACAGTATCCACTCTGTTTGTATCACCATCCCATGCAGCTCACATTTATCATCTTGCAGTCTCCACTCTTGCTCTCACCATATCCACTTACTATCTTGCAGTACCCACTTTACCATATGCCCAGTAGCCACTTGCCTGATATATTGTTTGTAGATAGAACTGTAGGTAACATACCCTGTAACACCACTGTTGTCCCCCATTGATCTGTGTGATTCTACTACTACTAAGTCCTGTGTGGAATTACTGCTGCTACTTCCTATTTAGAAAAGTAACTCTAATATGTACCTCTAGACCTAAGGCTTTGGTTGAGAAAACATGTTGTGAGGATTTGTGGCAAGAGTCTAATTACCAATCCTGGTGCACAATCATTGTCCAAGAGAAGGAAATACCTAAGCACTCAGCTAATCAGCACTGGAAAGAAGTAAATGCAGGGATCAAGCCTACCATCACTGGAGAAGATGGTGAAATTCATCCAAGTAGGTGTTAACCAGTTGTTGGATGATGCCCTTGTATTTGCCTCTTCCAAGCAGCACAAAGAAGGTCCAAGCATGAGCCCTGATACTGCTGAATGTTAGCTCCAAGCCATCATGTGCCACCTTACGTATAATTATCAAAGGGATGCTGTCTTTGACACTGAGCCAATGACCAATTATATCATCAGTAGAGGATTAATCAGTTTCGAAGAAAAGCTCACCTCATGAAGGACACCGTCACTCTCCTTCAATACACCCAGCTCCAACAGAAATGCCGCTACATGTTCCTGGACCATGGTATAGCCCTTGGTTTCCAATGCCTGATTGGTGGTCTTCAAGCTGGAGAGCTGTGTAAATTCCACGGGCACTGCTGCAAGGCATGGAGGAGGATGGTGTTGTACACTGCATTCAATTGAGCTACGTATGGCCACTAGTAAGTCATATTGCTAGTAATGGGTTTAACGTAGCAGCGAGCATGCTGAAAGTATTGGAAATGTCAGTAAAGGATATTTGCGGCACTACTGGAGATTTCGAGACTTGTGTTTTTTGAAGGATCTTGGAAGCTCACAATGAAAGGAGGAAGCTTGAGCGATTTGAGAGAGCAAAGCCGCGTTAAAAAGATAAAAGTAAGTCGAATAGATAACAACGGCGATGGCTGATATTTGACTCGGAAGCTCACAAAGCCTAAAAAACGCGACTGGACGGCTGAGAAAAAAAGAGAGATTCGTAAGAAACTGCAGTGAGCGAGCAATAGTAATGACTCTACTTGAGGTATCGCACGGCGATGGTGATGGCAGAGAAGAAAGAGGAATAATAATGCCGGACGTGGGCGAGAATCTACTTAGGTAGGTTCCTAGCGCGTGGGTCCTTCCTGTTTTAGACTCGGTAGTGGTCAAAGCTGGTCTTAGCGATCCAATGTAAAAACAGTAGGATGGAGTACTCAGAGACTGATTTTTGAAAGGCAGTCGTCCGTCGGCGTCTTTCTGAGGCACTATCGACGATGCAAAAGGAAATGGCCACGCGTACTTGCATTTCGGAATAGTCTAACGTTCGCGAACTCCATTGAACTTCAAGTTGTTCGAGCAGTGTCTAGGCGAATCAACAGGAAACAATTATATCACAAACGCGATATCGAGAGTGCTGAAAAAATATTGTCAGTATCTGTTCAAACTCCAATGCTATTTGTAGACTTACTTCTTTCGTGTTCTATGTCTGCTTTTCCCCTAGGCAGCCCTATTTGATTCTGATAGCCTCTAGGGGCGGGGTCAGGATAATAGGTCGTTCAATTCATTGCCTTAATTGGAACTTAGACCCATCGTTCCAATGTACAATGACGAGCCTATTACCCCACGGCTACCTTCTGGGCGAATGAACAACCCAGGGCCGCCCGACCGCGCAATGGGTCGGGTCATTGTCTCGCACCGTGATACTAGGTATAGACCGGCCATACATATGAAGAACATAGTTTTAATTGTACGCAGTCTACGGGACGATTGCGCGCGGTTTGCGAGAACAAGCTCCTATGATATGATATATCGATCGCCATAAAGACCCCTTTAAGCGTCGGCATTTCGCACAAAATGGACACTTTGGAAAGGTTGAAGGGTAGAAGAAGCATAAAATGTTCAGAGAGGAAATCCGGGAGCACAAGAGCAGCGGGAATGGGGATTCATTGTTCGTCACAGCTCGTAACCCTTATTCACGTTGTGGGACGTATGTGAACGAACGCATCTCACAGAGCGATATTGACAGATGCATCAAGGTCTTCGACCGCGATGCTCTACACAGGATATTCATTTTAGAGATGGAAATTTCAGTAAAAAGACTCTTCACATACAAATATATATATAATTTCAAGTACGTGCCGCAGAATACGCACATTAGTAAGTAGTTCCTTTCTTGGTTCCAAGTGTTCGACAATGCGCACAACGCAATGGATGGCCTTGTTCGTCCGACGATGCGACAGGATGTCTTACGGAGCGGGAATTTGTACTTTGTTAAGTGGGAGACCATTAGGGGAAGAGATAAGTACACAGTGGGAGTGCAAAAAAGCTGCCAAGCCGGTGTGGGATCGATAACTTATTAAGTGACAAGTATTTGCAGAGGGGTTTTTCCAAGTCCTCTCCTTTCCTGTCGTTTGATGTACGTTTTGCTTTTCGTTGCGTAACACCTACTGCTTGTACAGAATAATGCTTGCGGCATTCGTACAACGCGCAGAGCTTTCACTTACCTTTAGTGTTCAATGTAGCGCGGTTACTGTGCAAAGCGACGGCCTCAGTTGTGCTATGTAGATCGTGTTGTGCACTGTCAATGTTGCAGAGATTCTACCGATTATACATCGCTCCTAGAATTGACCCACCTTATTGGCATTTGTCTGATAGAAAACGAGGATTAGGAACCGAATGATAGTGTTGTAAATATACGAGCTACCCGGGCTTAGAGATGGAGTATTCGGAACTGGCTGAATTGGTGCGGCTTGTATTTTCGTACGCAGTGAGCGTAAGGCAATTGCCTTTAACTATATCATACACAAAGGAGATGGCTGAGGAACTGGTTGAATTGGTGCGGCTTGCATTCCTGTACGCACTGAGCGTAAGGCCTAACGTTTAATCGTCTTAATCCATACAACTTGAAAGGAGATGGTTGATTGAGCGGCTAGTGCACGTACTACTACAGTCCAGTTATTGTGTACTGACTTGCTCTCGTCGCTGGATGCTTGACCGACGAAGTTGAAAACTGATCATTGCTGGCATTAAAGCTTTAAAGACCGAGACGAATAGAAACAAAGCAAATAGCTTGAGGTCTTGAGGGTCTAGAATGACAGGCAGCTTACGCGAGGCGAACGAGGTTAGACCACGTCAAACACGCTTTCTGCGTCTGCGTAGTCATGTCGTATACGGTGTCGTGTCTGAAACACAGTAAATATCATCGTAACGTCCATAGAAGAGCGATTAGAGTCAGAAGAACTGAAAAAAAATATTAGTAGAATATTGGTAGAATGCGCGTCATATGAGAAACCTCCGGTGCCAAGAAAAATGAGTGGAGTGTGGATTGGCTGTATAATCAATGGGAGAAGAAAAAGGAAAAGCTGGAATGAATTGAACGTCGCGTCGCATTTCGCGCTGAAGATCTTTTGAATTTCAGTGTTCAGTCGTCGAGTTGATGGCAAATCAAATCAATTTATTTGACTTCTTTTTCGGAGTACTCCGCCAAGCCAAACTGATCGCATAATAAGCATGGTCCACTTTACGCTTCTTTCTTTACTTTCTTCCTTCACCCCATCCCAAGTTTTGTAGCCTTTCTCTCCAACCGTTGGCGGCGGTCTCCGTCTGCCCAAAACTCGGGATGCTCTACTTGACCTCGGATAACTTTCCTGTTTGTGAGTATTCTCAAAGTCAACGGCCAAAATTTCCATTTCTAATGATGTTTTTTCAGTTATACCGTTTGGTGTAATTGGGTATGGCTCAATTCGTTGCTATTTTTTACGCGCAAAAGCTCACGATTCTCTTTAGATTTTATCGCTACCTATGGTACTGCATTCGTCTGGCAGCCTCGTTCACGTATCGCCCAGTCCCATTACCAGAAAATCCGACTTATATCGCCTCGGAAGATGTCACTATTATAGTCCCAACCATCGATGCTGGCGAGGAATTCAAGGACGCAGCTCGTAGCTGGCTAGTCGGGAAACCAAAGGAAATTCTCATCATCACAGAAGAAAAGATGCTCGGACCACTGCAGGACCTCGCCAATGCTGTTGACCCAGAACGAATACGTGTTTTGACGGTGCCATTTGCCAACAAAAGACTACAAATGAGCCATGGGATTAGAAACACGACGACCGATATTATCGTATTCGCTGACGACGATGCTATTTGGCCACCCACGTTACTTCCTTACGTTTTGGCCTGCTTCGAGGACCAGAAGGTCGGTGGAGTCGGTACCAGCCAGCGTGTACAGTCTGTAGGGGAAAGGGATGACAGTATGGGAAGTGCTCGCCGCGTTCAGACTTTCCATCCGGAACATTGAAATCGCATGTTCGACACACATCGACGGCGGGCTACCCTGTCTCTCTGGACGAACTGCAGCGTATCGAACCATCATTCTCAAAGATCCCGACTTCCTTCATGGTTTCACGCATGATTTCTGGCTCGGGAAATATCAGCTCAATTCGGGCGACGACAAATTTTTGACGAGATGGTTGGTCAGTCATGGATGGAGCACGTACGTGCAGTGTTGCAAGGAGGCGGAGCTGCTCAGTACCATGAAGCCGAATTGGAGATTTCTCAAGCAAGTGCTGAGGTGGACGAGGAATACGTGGCGGAGCGATATAAGGAGCTTGTTCACAGAGCGTTACATCTGGACAGCGCATCCTTATGTCGCGTATACCATGGTAGCTTTCTTCTTGCTTTCAAAACGTCGTGATCTTACTTACTTTACATTTGACAGGTCGACAAGCTGTTCAATCCTTTTACATTGCTTGCTGGTCCGTGTCTCGTTGGGTACGTGGTGTACAAGAGTACGATTCCTACCGAACATGGCGGTTACCATCTACCGTGGTGGTACGTCCTTGCGAATTCCACTTGCGACTTGTCCTTTTCTCACTTCCTTTCTCAGGAATGTTCTTTGTTCATACCTCGCATGGCTTCTCGCTACTCGTACTGCAAAGCTCCTGCCACATCTCTGGTACCGCCCGCAGGACATCATCCACGTTCCGGCATTCATTATTTTCGGATATTATTTCGCTATAATGAAACTTTATGCACTGTTTACATTGCACGAGGTGCGTTTTTGCTTCGCGTTGGTTATTACTTACTCATTCTGACCGTTTTCTCGATCTACACAGACCGGCTGGGGTACCCGAACAGGTATAGGCGACATCGCCGCCGCCACTGCCGCGATGGATAAGCAGAACGCAGCTGCCAGCAACGATCCCAGTGGCGGATTACAGCAAAACGAAAAAACAAACTCGTCATCCTCGAGCTCAAGTCAAACTCGGATAACTATAATCATAATCATAACGGCAGCCTGAGCTCGGTACCTCCGGCGGTGCGAAGATATTCTGCTAATGAGCCAATCCATCGTTGGGGTCGAGAACATCAGTGGTGACGGGAGCACGGGGACGATGATGGGAAGTGGTAGTGGGAGTAAGGGCGGTGGCTGGCCTGGTCTTGTGAACAGGGAGCCGAGTGGGAGGCGGATAGAGGAGAGTTATCCGATGCGGTAATGGTGTAGTGGTCGTTATTGTTGCTCTCCTCTCTTCATCCTTAGGTTACATTGGGCTCGGGGCGGCTCCGATGGATTGGACTCTGTTTTTTTTTCTTTCCTCCTTTCTTTTTGCAACGCATGCATGGATATTACTACATATCATATTTATCATCGTTTTGGGGCCTTTCCGCTACTGTCTGTGTTTTATTACACTGCACATTGACTTCTTCCGAGTCGACCCTGCTTTCCCTCCTGTTATGTCCTCCCCTTTTCACCCTTTTTCGCATCCTCTCATCCCCATCAGATTCCTGCTCGGAACACTTACGCGGCACCAGAGTCGCGCGCTATATCAGCGCAACGAAATCAATCGGCCGAGCTAAAAGGAAGGAACGAACGAACGTAGGCGTCATCCGGAGTCATCGACCTCGCGATGGATCGAATGCGGCGTTCTATTCGATTTCGGTCGTCATCGGATCCTCCCCAGAACTGGTTTTGTCAAGACTCTTCGTAATACACTTTCTCTTGACCCGATACAGTCGAACGAACCTAACATAACATAACCCATACCTCTCCGACGTCGACGCCTGTATGTAGATTTTTGGTTTTGGTCTTCTCGTATTAAGCTTAGTAAGTACTGTATGTGCTATCATTCCATTTTTGTCTCTTCTTGCACTTGGCTACTTACAACATATATACATACGGTACATGATTATGAACGTTTTTCTTGGGACGATTGTCTTGTCGATGCTTGAGTAGTTGTACTGTTATGTACATGTAATTTTTTTTGTCCTGGCATCTCATTCCGCGATAAATTTTTGCACTGGCTCCGGCCCTGTTCGAATGTTTTTGTTAACGGGAGGGGGTTAGGAGACGGTCGAACAGAGTAAGAGGAGTTGGAGTTGGTTAGGGAGCGCTGTATGCCAGCAATCGCGTACTCTTGGGAGTTTCTGCGGGCTGCGTACAGTAGTAACATGACGCCTGGACTGCCTTCCTCTGGACCTACATGTACTCATCCCTCTCCTTCCTCACCAAGTTGCGCGTAATCACCAGTCCACAACCTGTAGGCCAGCGATCTGTGAATGAGGGTCATAATAAGGACATGGGGAAGTAAAGTAGGGTAAGTGGTTCATCTTTTCTCTTCCCTCGAATCACTTCTGAATTCTTTCCTTCCCATGCTTCACCTTGGGCACAGCTGAAGCATTTGTTTGATTTGGCTCTGACTCTTCTCTGTTGATCATTCTTTTTGCTTTTTGGGGATGAGGCAAGATGAGTGCTACGGACATTGCAGCCGCACGACGGGAACAGGGAGGGGAAGGAGGACTCCTCCGAAGCCTCAAGGATTTGTCGCCGATACTGAGTTGTTTCGCTCCTTCGAATCACTTCCCTGCACGCTTCCTATCCTGATCCCTCCGAAAGTTGCACTGGCGCACGCAATCCGGATTACATCTAAGCCGTGGATGTACATATCTCAAGTGGAACTGATAAAGCTATATGAGAAGACTTTCAACTGGAGTGCCTAACCAACAAGTATCTGACCAATGATGTGCATGATGAGACTCATGCGAATGGACTTCGGATGGCTGAACCAAGAGCGGAATCCAAAGCAATTCCATATGAAAAAAATGCATTACTTCATGAAAATGGCACAACCCGAACGGCAAATTTTGCCCCCCCAGCAATGCAGCCAGATATCATCGAAGTTGACGAAGAGCGCGCCTAAATAGTTCCAGCGCTTAGTTAAGGCGTCTATCTGCTAGAAGGCAACTCGAAAAGAAGTTATTAGTTAAAGAACCGCTTGACTCAGACTTCAAGAGACTAGAAATATTTAGCTGGCTGGTTCAAGAAATGAAACAAATATGCGTAGTGCCGCCTCCTGATTGTAGATCGTTCGCCTCCGAAATAATTTTTCTCCAATGCTTTGTATGATGATCACTGCCATATTCCTCGGAGGTACTAAGGCTGTTCGGTGACACAGTTGATCTGCTCCAGTCCATACGCAGTCTAAGATGATGAATGGCTCTTGACTGAAGCTGTTGACACATCGAGACAACATTTCGAGTACTACCATGAATCCGAGTCGTAATATATCTTTGGGGAGAGACCATGGATCCCCTCCAATGATTATATGCGGCCAGAAGTAGTATTATAATAAGTCTGAGGTCAAAGTCTGAGGTCAAGTATGCAGAGCGCTTGAGCTCAAGCGCTCACGTCAAAAGATACTGTACGTAATTCGCACAGCCATCAACAACCGATTTTGCCTCTTCCTCGAATCCTTCCTTCCAAGGTGTTGAATTTGTCCCAATCTCCTAACGGATCCCGATTTGACGTTCAGCACTTGGACCTATGCCGTGTAATACTTAAAGTCTTACTTCCTTCCTCTCTTCTTCTATACAGTGCACACGATCTGACAATCATCATTGATGAAACGTTAAATCTGCATACAACGCCAAGCTTGCAAATATCACGGAGCCAGCACGGAACGATCTTTGTCCTTGGGCGCTTTCCCTTGAGCTCTGGAGTCCAACTGGAGTCTTTACTAGCATAGTCCGCCGTATAGTCCTGGAGCTTCAAGCTTCTTATCTCCGGTTTCAGACGGAAGATCATCTAAAAAACGGTATGTTTTACCTTAATTAGCAGCTGAATATTGACTCTTTGAACGGTCAAAGAACGCCGACTCAATTGAAAAGCGTCGGCTAGGCCGTCGCAAACTGCCAATGTGGAAGATGCAGGGGTAGGAATCATCTGTTTCCTATTCTTTCTTTCCTCCCTCTCACCACTATCTCTGGAAATTCCACCTACACTCGTTTATTCTTCAACGACATCTAAATTGATCTCAATCTTTCTCATTCATCATAATGGCAGCTACGAAGGGTGTTTATGAACCGGTTCCCAGTGGTTCGACAGGTTACAACTTCGCTTTTGGCCTCGGATTCTTCGCCAGAGAAATCGCCTGCCCATGCTTATCATATGCAGGGGAAGTTTGCTCCAAGGCCGGGGCTATACTCCAATTGTGAGTGATGAAGCTGAAGTGTAGGAGCACAACGTCTGACGTGGTCGTGGAATGCGGCTTCAGCCTCACATTCAAGTCTATATGGCGCGCCAACTCCTTCACCTAGATCCTCTTCAATTATTTCAGCAGGAAGCGAAATGGGGGTAAGCATATTCTTCTGAATTTTTTTTTGTACTTGAGACTCAATATCGATTTCGCAGTTCGATCCTCAAAGCTGGGATGCGAAGCTCATCGCAAATCAACCCGAGGCCGACGACGAACTTCACACTCCTAATCCTAAGATACGTCTTTCGAGAGGAAATATATTCACCTGCCGAGGTTTAGCGAATATAGGATGTATATTGATACTATCATTGTGTATTTTTGGTCTATTGTACGTCTCTGAACCCACCAAAGCTCAAACGTCGACTCATTTAATTGCCAGTGTCGGCTACCCTATAGCAAACTTTATCACACGGACGACAGTCAAGTCGTTTGGCGTTAATGCCACGGGTCAAGTGCGTATTTAATCTCACAGGGTTTGCTTATTTTCTCACTTGCGTCCGTAAACTAGGTTCCAAAACTGCCAGGAAATTGGGGCCCAATCGATCTCGAGACTCCGGATGACGCAAAGACGTTTTCGTCGTATATGGATGGCTCAGAGTGGAAGTTGGTGTTTAGTGACGAATTCAATACGGATGGAAGGACATTCTATCCTGGCGATGATCCATATTGGGAAGCAGGTATGTTTTATTCTCGATAGTCTAGAGGAAATATTGAACTTGTTCATCGATAGTAAACCTACAGTACTGGGAGGCTAGTCCTTTTTTTTCTTGTTTGGAACAAACTTGACGTGCATGTGTAGACGGGAAATCTCAACTGGTACGATCCCGCGGCGATAATCACCAAAAACGGATCTCTTGAAATTACTCTGTCGAAAACACCTTCGCATGGACTAGACTACATGGGTGGAATGCTCGCAACGTGGAACAAGTTTTGCTTTACTGGCGGTCTGATCCAAGCCAGCGTTTCATTACCTGGCAAGAGCAATGTGTCTGGCCTTTGGCCTGCGATTTGGACCCTCGGGAATTTGGGGCGAGTTGGGTATGGCGCGACGTTGGAAGGAATGGTGGGTGTCCCTGCTTTGATGGATTTTTGGCCCAACTGACGTAGCGCTAGTGGCCGTACAGCTATGATACCTGTGATGTCGGCACTGTCGCAAACCAAACCCTTAACGGTCAGCCTGCTGCAGCGAATAAGCAACCTCCAGACGGTAAAACTGCCATTTCTAACCTTCCCGGACAACGTCTTTCGAGATGTACATGTCCCGGCGAAGAACACCCTGGTCCCAAACACAGTGACGGCTCTTTCGTCGGACGCAGTGCTCCAGAAATCGACATGTTTGAGGCCCAGGTGGATGGGACGACTGGAGCTGTATCGCAGAGTGCTCAGTGGGCAGTGAGTTATGCTTAAACTGATGGTAGAGCTTGGATCTAATGTCAATTTCACAGCCATTCAACAATGCATACGAATTTCAAAACACCAGTGTTGGCGTATCGATCAATAATACGAACATTACGATGCAGAATTCGTATACAGGTGGTCCGCTACAGCAAGCTACGTCTTATGTTACCGAAACTAGTGCGTCTGTGTTCTTTTCAAACTATCGTATCCAGAGAGCTACATTGTTTTGTAGACCAAATCTGCTATCAGCAAAACGATGGTTGCTTCTCAACATACGCAGTCGAGTATCAGCCTGGATATGCAGCTGACAACGCCGTGAGTCTACCATGCTTTACACTAGCTTCACCGAGCTTACTTTCCATCGTAGTACATTACCTGGGTTTCCGATGGCAACAAGGCGTGGACGTTGAATGCAGCCGGAGTTGGTGCTGATTCCATTACCAACATTTCTGCGAGGCCAATCACGTCGGAGCCAATGGTGTGTTTATGTTTCTACTTTGAGTATTACCATATCTGAGAATTATTGCGCCTCTTCCTACAACATCACATCATCCTCATCTCGCTCCAACAGTACCTAATTGCCAATCTCGGGATATCCAGCAGTTTCGCTATTCTAGACCTGACCGACCTCGTTTTCCCGGCCGTCATGCGTGTTGACTGGATAAGAGTGTACCAACCGGCAGATGCGCAGAACGTCGGTTGTGACCCGGATGCATACCCAACACTGGATTATATCAATGCGTAAGTTGCTCAGCTGTACTTTTTTATTCAACTGACATTCGTTTGGCATCGTGTAGGAATCTACCCGCATACCAAAATCCCAACCTTACGACGTGGCGACCTAGTATCTCGGGGTACAACCAGCCATTCCCAAAGAACAGTTTAGTAGATACTTGCTAGGAGTAGCGATTTCCAACGTGTTTCGTAGCCTTGCAGCAATTAGGTGATCGCACCTATCGCTGTCGTAATACGTCGCTGGTTTTGGATGGTTGGGGGCGGGCTCGGATGATAGAAGGCCTGCTATGTACATGGGCTATGACCGTTTGGACTGCGGACAATCTAGGATACTGTATCGGGTTTACTACTGTACGATATCGGGCTTAGGTTGTGAGTCCGATATAGATCCAGTTCTTATTATTATTACTTATAAATTTAGGATTTGGTCTCTGTAGAATAATTGTACTTGTTTCTCCGAAGAAGAAAGCTCTAAATGGTGGGCCCGCGATTTTCACGTTTGGTGGCATGATCGGAGGCATGCTTTTCGTTTTCTGTGCGATTTCTAATTGATTTCCATTTCTTCCTTCGTTTTTACATAGGGACTTGCCGTGTAATACGCTTCCTTCCTTCTCCCGTCACAGCGGCTGAAGCCTAGAAGGAAAGGCATCCACAATGCAGCACAAGTTCACCGATCCGGAAGCTGTACAAACGAGTTGGCCGTCTAAGCCTCTTTGCCATTCCAATCAAGGATCGCATGACTTTGGAGGTTCCTACATACTTACCTGGTCTCCTTGCCAGGTTACGACAATGAGGCGAATCTTCCAAAAGCTTCTAGTTATTGATTGTGGCTGCGGTCCAGGTGGCAGGACTGCGTTCAAGTTTTGGATGCTCAAATAATGACGAAGTTGCCCTCTTGAAGACCATTAAATTGACAATAGCCTCGCTTTAGCTTTAAGGTAGGTGTGGGATTATATAGATGTTTCTTACAACTTATATAAGGCCGCAACCTGCTCGCGTTTTAAGCATCTAACAGATCATCCCAAATTTCTCTACGACTCATATGCCTGGACTTCCTGATCTTCGCGACCGTGTATGTTTTGCACCTCGCTCCTCATACATTCGACGGTTTTAAAACTAATGCGAATTCTTTATAGATTTTCTTTCCTCCGCTGTCTCGCCTTCCTCATGACACCCGATTCTCCCAGTCAGAGTGCGAATATTATGACCTCTCAGTCATCCCGCCGATGAATGGTACATTTTTGAGCACTCCTGATATGACTCTCAGACCGCGCAGACATTGGTGCCTCCTCGCTGAGATCGTTGAATTGGATTTTTGGCCTTTTCGACCAATGTACAAAGTGAAAGATGTCACTGGACAGATATTCCTTGCAGCATTTCACTTTGATGACAGAGCACTTTTCCCGAAGGTGGCAAAGAAGGCCGTGCTAGGATCGACCATTTGTGTGATGTATGCGAGTTTCCATTACTTTGCCGATGGACAGGTTGGTGTGAGGTTGGAGGAGCCTAGGAACGTGAAGGTTAGGCGAACTCGTTCATTGAGTGAGACTAATCATCATTGATACTTGCTAGATTCTTCCGTTCGGACTTGATGAACTGGCTGCGATGGGTGATCTTTGTCGTAGAGCTTGGAATACCGATACTGGTACCAAAGCGCTAGCAGAATCATGCATCGCCTGTGGCAAACCTGCTGCAAAAAGATGCTCTCTATGCTCCGTTGCTCCTTATTGTAGCAAGGTACGCATGTATCCCTTCCTTCCCTTCAAGCTTCGTCGTCGCACTAATACTCATCGTTCTAACCGTAGGAATGCCAGACTTCAGATTGGAAAGCGAAGCACAAGAAGGAATGCCCAATTACCAGAATTGTTTCCCACCAGATGAGGAGTTGGAACGAGTTTGACTGGGATTCGTACGTTGTTCATGAGGGTTTTGAAGGTGAGAATATTGTTTATTCTTCCGAGAGTCAGAAGCTTACGATTGGCGAAGATTTCATTTGAGCGGCCAATATTTTGAATCCAACGTTTGTAAAAAATTCTGAATATATTAAATCAAGTACACTACCGACTGATGAAAATTGCTTACTTGATCGCATGCATTGATATTGCGGTCAATGGACTTATATATCAGTATGCACCAGTGTAAAGAGTGGCTTGAAACGCCTCTAGGAAGGCGGTTTCTTCTTCCTTGCATTCATCGTCCCCTCCCACCCAGCACCACTCGCACTCTGTTCTTATAACTATCGTATTCTTCCTGGCGATGAGTAATGATGATCTCCATTCCAGCTTTCTCGAAAGGCGAGAGATCGCTGTATGCACCATCTGGAACCTCCTCTTCACTGATATCAAAGTGTACCTTCACCGACCTTAAGCGAGCACAATGCCTCTCGGACCCAGTCCAGATCAAACGTGATCGAATAGTTTCTACTAGAGCCCGGTGGTCGAACTCCAAATCACCCTTCCTTGAAATGGGGATAAGTTCTAATCTCTGGAGATGGCATAGAAGCGGCCCTTTTGCTTTGGGTCGAAGCTCCGATTGTTGATAGGAATGAAGACCTTTGATAAATCGGGCTGTGAGGGGGGCTCGTTCGGGTTTAAAATGCTTATGGTAAGGATATTCTTTCCAATTCTTTTTTCCCTTGGGATCACGAATGCGTAGAGTATCTAGCATAGGTAAACGTTCAAGCGTTTGGACCATTTCGATATCAGATACATAAGCAGCATCCGGGAAAAGCAAGGACAAGCTTCGAAGCGAGTAGAAACAGGCCGAACGGGAGAAGAAGGAATCGATTTCCTTGAGAGGATGACACTCAAGACTGTCGAGATCGTACTCGAGTGAAAGCTCCTTCAACTCGGGCGTTGTAAGCCATGAGATGCAAAATGCTTTCTCTGAAGTCGATGATGTTTCCGAGTCACCTTGCGAGTCACTGGTTTGTAAGAATTTGCCTATTGCGATGGAGAGCGATTTCAAGTAAGGCAATGTCAACGTTGCCGGATATGCAGCGTCCTGGATAGTGAGATTTCCCCGGTCGCGGTCCAGAGAAAGTTTTTGCAGATTGACACATGGAGCCAGTAGTCTCCGTACCGTTTGCATAGACATGTTATGGATGTCGTATGTCAAATTACGAATGGGTTGCCCGAGTAAAGAGTTCGGTGGGATGATGCCAGAGCCGCGGAAAGTGTGAAGATTGGGAGAGCGAGAAAGTATTCGATTACCGACGTCGTCACCTTTTACATCCATTTCCAGCGACTCCAAAGCCGGAAGATCTATCGCCTTTAGACATGGTTGCAGGTCATCGGAGAGCTCGTAGAATCCGAGTCTGATGCGGAGTTCTTTCCATCTATATGAATGCCGAACAAGCAACGGAAGAAAAGGATGTTCAGAACCGCGCACTCTTAACGAAAGAGAAAGACTGTGCTCTCTCGACCTTTCAAAGCATAGATAAAGAAGCTTTGAGCCCCGATAATGCAGGTAGTCTTCGTGCAAATACATTGAATAGTTGGACCAGAGTTTGGAGTATCCTAATGCCAATTGCCTCCAATGAGTGCAAACCCAGCTGATGTTCAGCGCTGGGTTATACTTCATGCCCTTCGGGCCAAATCCGAACCCGAGCGGCTCTGCGCTAGTGCAGTGTGCAAATATTTCCAACAGAAGGTCATCGAAGAGACGCTGTACGGGAAAAATTGCAGAGCGAAGTTTAGAGAGATGTGTTTCCATTCGGGTGCGCATCTCCGGATCGAGGGAGTGAAGATCTTCTTCGAAAAGTTTGAGAAGGTTCAAGACTGTATCGGCTTTTGGCCGGAATGTCAAGCAACTACAGCTTTCGGGCTCTGTGAGTGCCATGGACCGAGAGCGGATGAAGGTTTGAAAGAACAAAGTACGGCGCTCCTATTTGAGACGGGCTGACCGTTCCAGTACTATTGTAGAATTTCAACAAAATCATGCAACGAATACATCTTGAATCCAGCCCATAATATTATAATTTAGATAATTTATCTCAGCGCGATACATAAAAGATTAAAACCTCGTCATCGTCTAGATTTCGCCCAACTGCCTCATCTCTTCAATCCACATTTCCCAGGTAGTGATGATACTATCACCCCGACCAGCAAATCTCATCATCCTCACCTGAAAATCAGCTTCAAACGTTCCAGTACACCAGACAAATTTCCGCCGTAGGAACTGTCCTCGCACGAGAGAACACCTGGTCCGCTAGCGTGCACGTTCTCAACCTGGCTCAATCCATTCTCCCTGTACACTCTTGCTTCGCATCTTATGACGAACTCTTCTTCTCCTGCGCCCTTTCCACCCTCCCTTGCACCCTTCTCCACATCTCAGTGCCCCACGTCTCCGTCCCAGGTATTATCCTGGCACGAAAGAGCGCGAATATCTTGGGTTCCAGCGCATCGAGTGTTAGAAGGACGATAAGCGTTACAAGGGGAAGCAATCGTGCAAAGAGTGATTCCAGCAGAATTGTTATCGGCAGGAACGACAGCGAGAGGATGTATGAAGAGTAGGAGCTTGGATTGATCGAACCGGAATCCGAATATCGTTTCGAATGAGAAGAAGCCGTAGCGGTAACATGCATATCGAGGAAATGAGCCTCTGGGATGTGAAGGAGATTGTTTACAGCCTCTGGCTCGGTTTCGAAAAGAGGAGAGGATAACTTGGGGGAGGTAACCGGCGGAGGGTAGGTCAGCGAATTCGGCAACATCGCACATCGAAGACGTTGCGTCCAAGTCCTACTCGTTGGTGCGGCGTTTGTACGATTGCTCGTGAGGCTCGTAAAGAGCTTTGACGTGGAAGGAGGGCTGGGAGGAGGCGTAATCGCTGTGGAAGGAGGAAGAAACACCCTGAAAAACATCTCTGCGTCGTTGACGACAAACAACACATCGTTCGGGCCTCGATGGGTGTTAAGAATCTTTGTGTACGCCGATGTTGATCTGGAGAGGGAATGGCGCACGCTGTGGGTTCGTTCAAAGTCTGGGTTGGTCTCACTGACTTCAACAACGCCTCCAGCAAGCAATGCATGTCCTGCACTGGGTGCAAGCAGAAGCAACTCGAAGAATTTCGGCGAGAGAGGGGTTATTCGGAGAATATTTCGTCTGGTTCGTCGCCCGCTTTTGTCGAGTTTGCGAAATACGAACCACTCCTCATGATGTTCCTCCTCTCCTTCGTATACGCCAGGCATCGTCAAAACAACACCATCGACACCTCCTACTCCCTCGAGGTCTGCGAACCCGCGACGTGAGGCGTGATACGCCAGTCCAGATACGCCTTCATTCGTTCTTTCGCATATTGGGCAATCCAGGACGTCGGCTGACGACGGATGGTGAGACCAGACAAGGAGCGAACGGGGTTTACCATGGAACTCGTCAAATCCAAGCTCTGGCTCGAGCCCACAGGGGTCACAAATGTATTCACATTGCCAGATCCAGGACCAAGTAGCGGCTCCGGCCTCAAATACACATCCAGTGCTTTGAGATAGTGCAATATACGGGCTTGGTAAAAGATCCGGGGCGTGGATAGGAGGAGGCTGAATGGGTAGGCGAGGAGAGACGAGGAGAAGGGGATTCATGTGTAATCTTGAGGAAACGGAAACAAAAGGACTCGAAGAAAGGACACTAAGCGTGGCAGTGAGCTTGGTCCTCCCTGGCTGTATCAGAGTCGGGGATTCGTGTCCGTGCCCTTGTCCGTTTTCGTGTTGGTGTTCAACATGTTCAGCCTCGCGTAGCCGAATTGAGATATCGACTTCCGGGCCACCTCCCTGAGGAATGGAAACTGACGGAGCTGAAAGCGCGACAGTATAAAAGCCTGTCCTGTCATTAAACGGGGAGACATGGAATGCGCGACGGAAGGTCCATTGGTGCTTGTATTTCGATGTATTAGGGAGACTGCGTGTATGATAAGACAAAGTTTGGACAAGTTAGCATAGAATACACACCTATCTTCTCCAACGCCAGGTTTCATAAAGTAGACATGCGCTTCTCCGAATGTATTGTGGACTTCGAATACCACTGCAGCCAGCTGTTTCCCGGTCTCGGTTCCAGCCGATTCGTAGACGAAATACACCGTGAGCGGGTTAATTCCTTCGAAACCCAAATAAGATGGCATAGTCAGCATCCAAGCCGTCCAATCATTCGTTGTCAAAAGTCCTTCTTTGGCTAGCAACACTTTTAATTTTTCCCTTATCTTCATCTTTTGCCCTTTCGGTTTCGTTTTCGCGTTCTCATCCGGAGATGGAAAGAGATATCCATCAGGCCTTAAGGCACATATGGCTTTCTTGGATTCATATCCAAACAATTTGAAGCCAAAACTGAAGCAAGATAAGAGCGGTACATCGAGTTCGCCTCGTTCAAGTGCACCAAGTTCAACGAGGACAGCGAGGATGTTGTATTTGAATGTGTGAGTCGCAGTAGAAGGAGAGAAGCGAGCGTGTGAGACGAGGTTGGTGAGGATATATCCACTTGGGGCTTCAGACTCGGAGCGCCCTGCGTTCGAGTTGATGGTGGTCATTGAGATGTGCGCGCCTAAATGATTGCTGACGCTGAGTTACGGGCGTCTACCTGCTTGAAGAGTAGACGAACAACTTTAGCCACGAAACTTCGAGAGACGAGAATGGCTTTTGGTCTGGCTGACTTGAGAGCGTGAGGCCAAGTAATGAAAACAGGCCTAGGAAGTAAACACATTCAAATCTCCGGCGAGTTGAACCTCCGGCGCCACAGTCAACGACCGATCTACCGATAGTATCATTACGCCTACACGCCTACAGCGACACAGATCGGTAAGCTCCGCTATACCGAGTCGATACTAGATTTTGAGGTCAGAGGTCGAAATTACCAAAAACAGAAAGAAAAGTATGCAATGATGGAAATAAGATTAGTTCTTGAATCGAACCTCCGGTGAGTTAAACTGATAAAACTAGGGCATAAAAATAACCCGAGTTATTACTACGTCGTCAGTGCTGTATAATAATAGGATTATTCTCTTTGACGACCTCAATGTTGTAGTTCTACGGTGGTCTCAGATTATGTTCCTATATAATAAAATTATATCTGTTGCTTCCCAGAGCTTGCCTGGCAAGTGCCAAGGGGTTACACGTCACTAGTGAAATGGCAGTACTTATGCCAGTAAGTATCCCAACACTTTCTGACAAATTTAAGGGGTCTACTTATACTGCCTCTAGCACCCTCACATTGCACTGATAAATTAAATATTGAGATAATTATAAAGCTATATTCTTTCCACTTTGTTCCAAGTTCCAACGTTGCAAGCCTGAATTTATTGGCCTAATTATACAGAGCTCGAGTCTAGAGAGTGGAAAAAGTGCAGGTTTTACACTTGTAGAAAATTGTGGATATTCTCCACAACATATTAATTCTTGTCAAATTCATGAATGTTTGTTGCGGATGTCTATGACCATAGTAAATATTTATGAGCTGAACAGAAATAGGCTCACACCGAAATTGTAGATTAAGTACTCAACTAAGTGCTTCAGAGAATCTACAGTGTCCTAAGTCCCCATTAAGCTAGCCGGTCAACTAATATCTCAGGCGTCACATTACAACATTGGTTGTCACTGTCTCAGATGCTCATTAATGGCAAAAGTTTGGGAAAATTCTAGTCAAGCGAGTTTTATATACATAATTAGTGAGATAAAAATAAATAGAATCCTAATTTGTGTGGAAAGTGTCTCAAAAGCACTTCTGAGGGCGTTTAGAATGCAACTAAAAATCAGCCCGGCTTCAGCTCCTCAATTAGCTCACCGCCGAGCTGCGGGAGCACTGATGTCTACTACAACACTATTATGGTGAATTGTTTCCTCCAGTGGCAGCCGATTCAAGTTGAGTAGAATTAATACTGCCACTGGATAAATTGGCTATTCCATTGATTAAAATTTGAGTCCAATGTCTTAGAAATGGTCTGGGCCAAATGAATAAATCTCACCAATATTCCATTCCAAAATTCATTAACAATAAGGAATGTCTGGGTAAATGCTGAAAACGTTGCTGGTTTTTGGGTGAAAAATACTTGAAAAACAGCAAGCCAGAGCTAGAGGAATTTTAATATGGAATTAAATTTTAGTAAAGTGCAAGGTGCCTTACCTGAGCAATGCAGAACAGTACACCAGACTCAATGAGTAGCAGCAATATCCTGATTGTAGGAGAGTGCTTTTGTTTCCGGTTTGAGTACAAGAACCTTGTTGCACGATGATGAAACCTGAAGTTTTGACCCAGTAAGTAAGTAGTTTGCAATCATTTTGCCAACATTGAATCCTACCATATTTTTGCCCCAATTGCAGAGGTTGCAGTCAAATTTACACCAAATGAAATCAAGATAGCAGCCGATTCAAGGATGATGACGGTGGTAGAGTCCAGGTGTATGTCTTGAGCAATGCAATTAGCAACATTCACAGCTTAATGTTTTAATTTAAAATTTTTTTTCAGCATTTAGTAGCTTGAGTGTGGAAAATATTACCAATGTTTGAAACCATGAATGTGATTAGCCCATATGACAGTATTTTCTTGTGAGGCCAAACAGCACAGGCCCTCCATATCACAGTTCCATCATTCAGCATGAGCTAGAATCATCATGAATATGATGTCCGAGGTTAATAATTGCTAATACTCACACTTATGGCTGTAGGCCAGTCCAATTGTTCATTAATGGGCCCAACTGCCATGGCAGAACCAATAAGCTGGTCTTCTAGTCCCCCATTCAGTGTGTTTACAAGACCAAATTTTATCTGGACCGGAATTTCTGCAGATCCGAGTGCATATTGCCAGGCATTTACAAGTACCAGGATGATCATGCAGACCACCAATATCATCCTGGGACCTCCTTTGACACTGTTCTCCCTATAATCCGCAATTTGATAAGTCCTTATGAATTCAAAGCGGACTATTGATGAAATACAGGCACAGATAAATTGCTATTGTTGCTGAGAGAATAAAGATTCCTTGAAAAACATTGATGCGATTCTCATAAAAATAAGAGTAAAAATTGGGGCCTCACCGTACAAAACCCAGATGATAACAGATCCACTTGCATTGAGATATATGATATTCCCCATCTCTACAAGAAGCTGAACTTCAGACGGCGTCATAGTGGACAGCGAAATAGGTGCAGTGGCGGCAATAAACAGGACACTCGCTATGCATTAGTTTCTTATAAGCCCTTGAAATTACTCACATGAACTGTAATGAACGCCTAGATGATGCCAAACATGTAGTACGTGGATACAAATGGCCATTTAGAGTCATGGTGATGATTCGGCTATTCCACTTAGATGTCGAATACTGAATGAATGCAAATTCGTCGTACTAAGCTGTGCTCTCCACACGTTACAAACTTCAGGCGGTAAGCAAATGATCGGTGACCCATGTGAAACGTTCCAGTACTACTTATGTTTGACACTGTCTCCGAGTGTAACTTTGAAACATTATGACCGTTATTCATGTGTAATCCCAAAAGAAGATGCGACAATACTGTTCCTGCAATAAGTTTGATTTTCAACCTAAAATTGTTGGAAAATTCCCAAAAAACTGATGAACATATGTTCATAATAGTATATACGTAATATTTTCTTTTACAATGTATTCAGAAATGCCTCCTCAATCTTATGTCCATGCTTAAAAAGATATGTTAAGATCGTAATATGTGCTATGTGAATTTTGAGGAGGATACTAAGTGCGTCGCACAGTGCACTCTTGTTTTATCGGTGTCCAGATCAAGGCTGTAGCTGAACTTTGAGCGTTGATTGGCAATCTCATTTAAAACTCAAATTGCTGTTTCATCTAGCAGACATCTCGCATTTCGACAATTCCAGTTTCAAATTTTTGCAGCAAGCTTGATGATGGATTCATTCATTAGTTGAATGTTAATTTAAGACAGTGGTACGGAAGCACATCCACTGTTTTGAGTTGTGTTAAAACACAATGTGTAACGCTCCTGAAATTTTGGTTTTATTGATACATTGAAGCATACACCTTGAGATCTGACATTCACGTCGTGCACAGAGGCTTCTCCCTACTTTCAATCCCAGCACTCTTGGTCTATGAGGTGCTCCAAATAGCCAGAACAGACAATGGAAGGCATGTAACATTATAGATCTATCAAATGGCCACTATAAAAAGTAGTAGAGGCGTAATGAAGATCCAAGATCTTTCACATTGGCGCAAGTGCAGGATGCTATGATTTTACAGCATCTCATTTAAGCAAGACACTCAGAGTTGAACCCATATACTAGTATGAACCCTCTATAATAATATTGCTAACTGCTAATACCTAGATAACAAGGTGCATGCTGCCGCCAGGACTAAAATCATTAGTCCTACAGTATTCCCTTTGATGAGTGCTGCTGATGAAGTTTGCAATGGTGCACTTTAACCATTTATTTCAGTTAAAGTAAAAACAAGGAATGTTTATCAACACCGACCCTGTATTTCTCGTTGTAGACGCCCCCAATACAGAGAACGTATTGACAGTGACAATGTTACTGAACCAATTACAAATTAGAATTTACTTCAAGTAAGAGTAAGAAGAATTTTTCCAAGACAAAATCACCTTGTCACACTATCTGAATGTTCGGGTTTGAATATCGATGGTTCTGATACAGAAGATGAGATGGTAGCGACACCGCCGTCACTGAACAAATTATGGATCAGAAATTATTCCAAGCTCAAATAAAGTACTAATAACCTCATGCTTGAATTTTGTGCAGACAAGAATGTGAGCTTAGTGGAGCTCAAATGGAAGGATGTTGATATCGAGGTGGCAGCAATGCTGTTTACAGTACTATCTGTGGGGGTGAGCATGGACTCCTTTCCCTCTGAGGATGAGGAAGGGAATATAGAAGGGGACAGTGTTATGAGAGATGTGGGTTCACTAGGAAGACCTGCAGTGTTCGAGTCGGATGGGGTAGATGAAAGGAACGTAAGCCCGACACCGGTCGTGGTGACTGGAGGGGCTATCGTCTCAGAGGTGATAGGTTCATTAGGAAGGCCTGTACTGATGTCCGAGTCGGGTTCGGTAAATGACAGGAACGTAAACCCAACACCGGTCGAGGTAGCTGGAGGGACTGTGGTCTCAGAGGTGATAGAGGTAGCAATGAAGGTACGGATGTTGAGCGAGAGAGCTGAGGAGGGATGTGTGAGAGATGTAGCCCTGGGAGCAAACAAGTCCATCGTAAGAAGGTATTGTCATGGACTGCGAAGATATCTTTAAGTAGTCTTATACGTATGCAAACTCAAAATTGTCTTACGGACAAAAGATCACATGATGGCCCGAAGTTGTAGCAGCCACAATGGATGATGGCGTTTGACCCTTCTGACAAGTGGCATCACTGTTACGGTGAAACAAGACCACTTTCTTACTTATTTGACTGATCAAGCACCGCAGAGATTGAGAATCCCGTCTTGAAACATGATCATCATCTCAACCAACATAGGAAAGGAATTGAAAAATAAATAAATGAATAAACGAATAAACGAATAAAATCAACAACTTCCTCTAACTTATCTGCGACAAAGTGTATCAGTGCCTCTTGCCATTTTAACTAACGCATTTTCGATTGACCGGACTTGATTCGGGTTGCCTTGTTCGTTGCTTGTTCGAGCCAAAAAAAAAAAGCAGGTCAATTTCTATCTCACATTCATGGCAGCCTGGTTTTTAACTATATTATTTCTAGTAAAAAATAGAGTAGCATGAGTCCTTGCTATGGGTGGAGAACATACATAGTATCTAGCTTGCTGCCAACGCTCTAATTGAAATGTAAAGTAAAAATATTAGGTATGTGAGAGTATTTTAGGGCAAACCTGCAATTCCGGTATCATAATTACACTTTAAAGCAGAATTCTTTTCTTAAAAAAAAACCCCCATTTAAATCAATTGATCCAGTTTCAACCCCCAAATAAAAACCAATGGATGGAAATTGAATACGTAATTGCATATAATTCTGCAGGTCCAAACATTTTCGAACTTGTTTATTTGGGCATCAAAATCAATGAAGGGCTATGCAAAAGGCTGAGAAAGCTGCATTCATTTCAGCCTGGGTCTTTCATTTCCATTCATTTCTCGGCCCAAACAAACAAGTTCAAAAACTGCTGCAGGTCAGGCAATACTACATCTATGGAAATTTATTTTACACGTGTAATTGAAAGTACCTTTTGCTCCTCAACATCACCTTATATCTGAGCATTAGCTAGTAAATGTGTTACCTTTTGGAATTTTTGGAAAGCATCTCCTGACTTATGGAAATCTTGATTAAGAAAAGGACCAAGTGATGTAGAGTTCTTCTATTTCATAGACTTGTCAGAGTCAAGCAGCAAAAACTAAAAATGGGATTACACACTGTAACACACAGAACCACTTGTAGGTACTTCTACTTTATCCACATTCCATTTCATATAGTCTTGATATCTATTGTTCCATGCTTCAATAGCCTGGAATAAGCTCAATACAGAAAGAGAAGTAGAAGACATACCACAGGAATTGGATTGATCATACTCTCAAATTCATTCACAGGTATCCCGAAAAATTCTTCAGAAAAAATTATTTGACTAAGTAAACAAAATATTGACTTCAGAAGTGGATGAGGCTTCTCGCAGAGTTGGCTAGGCTCTGGTGACATACTGGAGGCCTGGACGCAGCCTCCACCTTCCCTCTTCTTCAACCTTCAGAACATATAGTAGAGGGGAAAACATAGTGTAACATAGAAGCAGATTGAAAGGGATTTATCAATGAGTGAGGCGTACAACTCTACTACATTGTCTACTGAGGGGTATGAGGGGCAGACAGAGGAAATCCGCTCCCCAACTTGATGCAGCTCTGAGAGGACTCTTGTCAGATCCTGATATACTAAAACACTTTACTGACCAACTTGAAGAAAAGAAACCTTGCTCAAGTTCAACTGGTAGATGCATTGAGTGGAACCTGGCAAACACATCCAAACCTCATGGCAGCACCTTCTTGGCAACAATCCAGTGACCACTTTCCTATTAAATGCATGAGAAGAAGGTTCAAAGTTAAATCTACATTTACAAGAGGCTCCTGAGAATATAGATGAATTTATATGGTGAATTTGTATACATATCAGTTCCCCAGGGTTGCATTGTTCGACTGCTTAGGTCTTGAGCCTGAGGTGTCGATGAAAAAAATCAAGCGCTTGTGAGGAAAAACTACTTTATCGACATACAAACAAAAAAAACAAAAAACAAGCCTTAGCAGAATCTACTCCAGTGCATTAAGAGGGAATCGAACCCCCGGCGGGTCGAGCATCGGTATATGGTTATGGCAACGACCCAGGTTACCACTACCCCATTAATGCATGCTTAGGCTAGATACAAACATGCCATTGATGATGTAACTGAACCTTGCTCAACGTCGATTCTACATTCAGAAAAAAAGAATTGTATGGTAAATTTGTATACGTATCGGTACGGTCTAATAGTAGGTAGCGAAAATATTGAACCCGTCCCTCGACAGCTTAATCGACATCCATCTCCGAAGGTCCCGGTGCCTCTCCCTCAGCCTTCTCCTTGGGCGGCTCCTCTTTCGGAGTCTGCGTCCCGCTCCCAGGAGTCGGAGTTCCCGTGGCAGTAGGCACCTTGGGCTTGGGCTTATTCAAAATCGGCGTCGCATAATAAATCACCTCATCCCTCTTCTTCCCAATCTCCTCACTCTTCAACACCGGATCCTTCCACTTCTCCATCTCACCCTGCTTCACAACCATATCATCCAACCATTTCTGCACAACGGCTACCTTCTCTACGACAGCCTGTTTATCCTTCTCGTCGATATGCGCGTATTTTTCCTCTCCTGATGTGGCTTGGGCCATGTAGTTATTGAGGGTCTCGCGTAAAGCGGCGATGGAGGACGCGCGGATTTGGGATTCACGGTAGCGGAAGGCGATGGGGTCGCCGAGGGCCGTACATTGGGAGAGGCGCTCAACGTAGGCGGATTTGGTGGCGTCTTCACCGGCTTCCGAGTAGAGCCAGTCTTCTTGGGTGAGAAGGAGGTCAAGGAGGGCGGATTGTTCGGATGATGTGGAGTAGGGGTGGAAGCGCTCGCCTTGGGAGAGTTTAGAGCGGGTATCGTAGATGTATTCTTCGAGAGCATTTTTGCGGTCCTGGAAGCTATGTTAGCGAAAGCCTGGTGGGTAAAAGCAAAAAATACAAACCTCGGTATCCTTAACAAGCTTATCATTCTCCCACATTGAATTCTCCTGCTCCTTCAACGTCTCAATGACACTCTTATCCATCGCAGAGTTTCCAACCACAAATCGAATGTCATGTTTCACTACCTTCTTCTTCTTCGGCGCTGCTGGAGCCTGTCCCTCAACACCTTCCATCGGAGGTGCCGCATCCTCCTTGGACTCCTTCTCCTCCCTCGTCTCAACATACGCCGCCTCGAAACTAAACATACCATTGGCATTCAATCTTGTCTTGAGCTTGACCTGGGTCTGATCATCCTCTGAAGCGACCTTGGGCACCTCCTTGGCGCTGAATTTTGCAATCCAAGGATTGATACTCCCCGGAAGAAGATCAGGCTCCGCATACAGAGCCTCAACCTCAAACGCCTCCTTTCTATAGAAACTCAAAATCTTGGTAGAAGGAATCGGGTTTCCCTGTCCAAATACCACCAATTCCGTGTCTTCCTCGGCTCCCGTAGGTTCCCATTGGATTTTGATAGGGAAGTGAGTGATATCCGAGACTGCAAAGTCCCTGACACGGAAAACAGGAGAAAGCATGGCGCAGGAGAATGTAGCACCGCGAGCGACGGCTTCGTCTTGATTTAACGTTGTCGAGAGGGTTTTACCTGGGAAACACGAGGCGATACGAGATCGGACGGCGGGAATACGGGAGGATCCACCGATGAGCTCGATAGAGTCGATCTCAGCGAGGGTTAGACCTGAATCAGCAATCGCGCGTTCGATGGGAGGTACAACCCTCGACAGCACGTCATCGATAAGCTCCTCGAGACCTTCTCTCGTGAGTTTGGACGCGGCATCGACATCGTTCATGATAGACTCGACATTGAGCGGTGCCTCTGCGTTGGCTGACAATACTTTTTTGAGCTTTTCGCACATGGCTGCGAGACGGAAGACGGCTTTGGGGTTGGACAGAACGTCGATCTTATACTTTTCCTTGAACTCGGCAGCGAAATGGCGTACAAGAGCGAAATCGATGTCACGACCGCCGAGATTTCTATCGTACGCGGTACTTTTGACAGTAAGCTGGCCTTTGGAGAAGGCGACGATGGCGACAGACATGGAGGAGTGTCCGACATCGACAAAGGCCACGTGTTTGGGGCTATCAGCTTCTGGGAGGTCTGATTTGGTGATTCCGTAGCCGAGAGCAGTAGCAGTCGTGTCGTTGATGAGACGAAGGACGTTTAGGCCAGCAATGGACGCTGCGTCGTGGATGGCTCGACGCTGGACATCGGTGAACCAGCCTGGTACGGCAATGACAATATCTGATACGCTAGTTTTGAGTTCCGCGCTGGCGGTATCACGGAGTCGACCCAGGTACATAGCTACAAGCTGAGTAGCGCTAAACGACTGACGTTCTCCGAGGTAGTTGACCTACGATCCAATCAGCAAATATCGATTGAAGATTTGAGAGAGTAAAAACATACTTCAACGCCAACAGTACCTTGTACATCAACCAAAGTCGCATTGATAAACTTTTTTTCTATATTCTGAACGTCCGAGTCGTTTAGTGTTCGTCCAGCTAATCGCTTCAGCGACCCGATCGTGTTCTTGAAGTTGGATGTTTCTTGTGTTTTCGCTGATTCTCCGATGGATCGTTGTTTGGGTCCAAAGGCTACTAGGGATCTGTACCAAATTCAGGTCATTTTGCGCTGAAAAAAGACGACAGGGACCTACGGAGTAGCTCGGTTCGACACTTCGTTCGCGATGATATCGATCCCTCGATGTCTAGCAACACCGATCTACAAAAAAAATACATAAGCTCATTGCTCCTTCATCGTCGGATGATCACTCACTTTACTCGCAAGAGTACCAAAATCAACACCAACAACAGCCATTTTTACTCGATGCCTACTCTTATACGGCGATTAGATCAAAGGGAATTTACTGGAAAACAGAATAGATTCTAGTAGGGGGAAAGGATTATACGAGAAGGATTTATGGAGGGGAGGAAGGAACGAGTTTTTAGGCAGGCATCACTTTTTTGTGGCATAGCCGCATCACAACGGCCCGTTGCCCGATATGGTAATTGACGTCCTTCTTTCGCCTTCGAGAGTGTTCTACCGTCTTCTACAAAGTTCCTCTGCCTTGAAAACACGTCTTTGACGCGTGTATAATATATCAATGTAGGATGGGGTTCAGTTCGCTTACCTTCCACGTCTTTCTGATATTGATACACAGACCTCGATAGTCGCGTCGTTTAGAAAGTTTCTATATTGATCTACCACAGCTTGAGTAGCCATTGCTAATGGAGATTTTCAATCTCCGTGGTGTGTACCAAAAGAAAAATTTGAGAAAGTTCTGAGTTTCGTGTAGATGAATTCGTATCGATATAATGAGTGGGACTAGCGATCTTCGAGCGCCATAGTGAAGTGTCCGATTCCGAACGCAATTTCATTCGGTGCTACTCATGAGAGTCATCAGCAGAGTATTTCAAGTACATACAGCCACTGCAGAGATTCAAGGCAAATTGGATAGTCTATGAATTCACAACTAACGCATAAATCAAACGCAAATGCAAATGCAAAAATATAACTATAATAGCCTTCTAACATTTCCATATTTATCCAGCCACCGTATGTAGACGCTTCTCCCAGGTCTCCGACTCGAGCAATATCATCTCTCAGCACACGCATATGAACCAAGGTCGCCGCCCTGTTCGAGAGCTGAATGCGAGCAGTTACTTCATAGTATATAAGCGGATACAAAGAAGATACAAAGACAGAAAAACTACCATGTATCATCAACTGCGAAAAAAAGCGAACATGCGCTTGACTCAAAATCTCTCATTGCATTAAGAGGGAATCGAACCCCCGGCGGGTCGATGTTTTATCGCTGGAATAATACTATGGCAACGACCCAGGTTACCACTACCCCACTAATGCATGAGTATCTAGGTAGCAATCTCTTCCATGTTCTCTTACTTTTGAGTTGAATATAGTCATAGAATACGTCAAGTTCAAGTCAAGTTTAAAGTGCAAATATATCTCTTGCTCCATGATAAAGTTGTAAGATTAATCCTCAGTATATCAGAAAATTCTACTGGATTGAATTGAGCTACTGTGGCAATGTTACCTCAAAACATGCAGAGCTAGCTCGAACTCAAGTTGAATGTTACCAATTTAGGCCAAAGCCTCGCCCAAAACTCAAGAACTATGACTCGGGCGCCGCCTCACTGTTCGAGGGTTGGATACGAGCAGTTGCTCAAGAGTGGTTGTCTCAACAACAATTATAAGTACTTATTCCAGGAATAAAAGCCAATAATTGTTGGCAGATTGAATCTCAGTGATGATCGTGGATTCGGCGCTAGGAAGGAAAGAAGGAAGGATTATTACGCCGGTTCTGAAGCATCCGGTGTGGCAAACACCATCATCTCTGGGGCTCCTAGGGAATGCGTAGTTATGAATCAATCAATAAATAAATAAATAAGAAAGAAAAATAGTTAAGTACAGAAGCTCATGGCAAAAGAAATGAATCCCAGGAAGACAAGCTAGAAAATGCATTAGAGGGAATCAGACCTCAGCGGTCGAGCCTTCCATTCGAGTTTACAACGAACGACCCAGGTTTACCACTATCCCATTAATGCACAAAACCCTACAGTCGGATATACCATAGAAATAAGTCAAGCAAAAGTATAGTACACTACGTATTCGACCATGATACAGCAATCTTCCACTGCCGAATCCATGATCGACTTGATACAAATCCACACTCGCCTGAAGCAGTGTCATGTCCGGGAGAAATATACCGTGACGAAGCCGCTGTAAAGTTATACAACATACGACCGTGAAGTCGTATTAGATAGGAAAAAGACTAGTGGCAGCGTCTAGCAAGTATCCACCAGGCTATTCTTCGGAAACGTCTTGTTGTAGCCCGAGATACCAGGTTGCCACTGTGTCAGGTTGGGATTTTGGTATGCGGGAAGATTCCTATTCACAACGGTTGGTTATTGAGCATGCATAAAGTTACTATTAGAAGTCATGAAACGCACGCATTGATATAATCCGCTGTAGGGTAATCTGGCGGGTTACAGTTGATATTCTGTGCGTCTGCAGGTTGGTACACTCTTATCCAGTCAATGCGCATAACAGCAGGAAAGGTGAGGTGGGCAAAATCCAGAAAGGCGAAGCTACTGGACATTCCGAGATTGGCAATTAGGTACTAGAGGAGATCGAGTTAGTATATATATGATACCGGGATGCGACAGGCACTGAGGGAGAGCGATTGCAGTAAACGTACCATTGGTTCCTGCGAGATCGGCCGTGCAGATATGTTGGTAACTGGATCAGCACCCATGCCAGCTGCATTCAACGTCCATCGACTGTTTTCCGTCGACTGCCCAGGTTATGTACTGCCATAGAATAAGTACGCCGCAGAATTCTAACTACGGAAACTCACAGCATTATCAGCCTCATATCCCGGTTTATATTCAACTGCATATGTGGAAAAGCAGTCGTCGTCTAATTGATAGCAGAGCTGATCTATGAGGCAAGTCAGTTCCGAATCCCTGCTCATTGGTAGAAAGGGAAAGAAGAAGCAACGTACTGGTATTAGTAACATAAGATGTAGCTTGCTGTAGCGGCCCCCCGGCATACGGATTTTTTATCGTGATGTCCCAATTATCAACCGACATACCAGTGCCACTAGTATTCAGAATTTCGTACTCATTGTTAAATGGCTGCAAATCCATGTTCAATCCAGAGTATCACGCGTGGGATAAAACTTACCGCCCACTGAGAACTTTGCGATAAAACACCAGTCGTGCCGTCTACCTGAGCTTCAAACATGTCGATTTCTGGAGATGACCTGGGGCCGAACGTATATCAGCCGTAAATTATGAGGAACTCCACCAAATATCTGGAGCTGACCTGCCAACAAAAGTGCCGTCGCTGTGTTTCGGACCAGGGTGTTCTTCGCCGGGACATGTGCATCTCGAAAGACGTTGCCCGGGAAGGTTAGAAATGGCCGTTTTACCATCAGGGGGTTGCTCATTCGCTGCAGCTGGCTGGCCGTTAATACTTTGGTTCGCGACAGCGCCAACATCACAAGCGTCGTAGCTGTATGGCCACTGCGTAGTTTCATCAGCATTGTTGGAACTTGGCCTACCAAGATTTACTCACCATTCCCTCAAACGTTGCACCATATCCGACTCGGCCCAAATTCCCGAGCGTCCAGATCGCAGGCCAGAAACCAGATACATTGCTCGCTCCAGGTAACGTAACGCTGGCTTGTATCAGAGCACCGGTAAAGCAAAACTTGTTCCATGTCGAGAGCATGCCGCCTTGGTAGTTCATTCCATGTGTAAGTTGTTCCGTAAAGGTGATTTTCAAGCGCTCCGTTCTTGGTGGTTATCGCTGCAGGATCATACCAGTTTAGGTCGCCAGTCTATTCGAGGATGGTTCAGGTCTTGTTCTTGGCTTCGTCGGAAAGATGTCGGAAAGAACTTGCCTCCCAGTAATTCAGATTTACTATGGTTAGCGAAAGTTAAATACGTGCACGCGACTTGCGACTTGAACTAAACACACCTGCTTCCCAGTACGGATCATCTCCAGGATAAAATGTCCTTCCGTCCGTATTAAACTCGTCGCTAAACACCAACTTCCATTCTGAGCCGTCCATATATGACGGAAATGACTTTGCATTTTCTGGGGTTTCGATATCGATTAGGCCGTGGTTGCCTAATAGTTGTGGAACCTGTTGAAGAAAATGAGTAGGATACAGAAGTGCATGAACGGCTCTATAGATACGCACCTGCCCAGTTTTGTTGACGCCAAACGTCTGTACTGGAGTTTGAGTAAAGGCGGTTGCTACGGGGTAACCGACACTGAAAGCAGTATGTGAGCTCTGAGCTGTGCGATAGAATGCAGAAAAACGTACAATAAACCCATAATACATATTAACAGGACCACTAGGCAGCCTACATTCCCCAGACCACGGGTATTGAATATGCTTCCTCTTGAAAGGCGTATCTTGGAGTCGGGATTGTGGATGAGGTCGTCGTCCTCGGGCTGGTTTGCGATTCGGCTGATATCCCATACTTGCGGGTTGAAATTCTTCTACGGAGATTAGTTCAAGAGATCACTTTCCAAGAGCGCACATACCCGAGAATCGGTTTTGGATGAAGGTCTGGATGAAGGTCTTGAGGATATCGATGCAGATATTGGAGTGTTAATTTGAAATGCAGATTTTTCATTCGTGGACGAGACTGCAGCCTTGGTGACAGGAACGGCTTTGTAGTGAGTACTCTGTCGAGGTTGCTGCATGCTGTTGCTGCTAATGATTGCTATCGATTAATGATAGCTGTGGAACGGAGCGAGTAAGATTGATGAACGCAAGTGAAACAGATGGTGTATCGCTGGGGTGGGTAAGGTATCTCGAAAGGCGTTATGGCAAGTGAAATCCACAAAGGAAGCACTGGGGTAGGCAGGGTATCTCGAAAGGTATGCCAAGAACGTTATCACGAGTCTTTATAGTTCACGGCGAGTTCTAACCGCCAATTGAAAACAAAAAGGTGAATACTTACCGTGTTCCGATGCCAGAGACCTGCCGTGCAACTTCCGAATCTTTCCTTCTCCGACTGCAGGAACAAGATTGATAAGGATAGCGGTGCTTTATAACCGAGAAGATTCGTTAACGGTGTGTACGGAGCTTGCAGATTCTTCCCTTGCGGTGAGCTTCCTCAAAAGTTCAAGTTTGTACTTTTATGAAGCACCGTGCACTGGTATCAAATGTTCCATCATGGCGCCAATCTGAAGGAAGGAAGGAAAATATATAATCAGCGTCAGAATCGAGGTCCTGAAGCACGGGAACTCACCTGTATAGCCGGTCGAGATTGTTTGAGCATGAGGGGTATTTCGCCGTTAAAACTTTGTTTCACCAGTGAATGCCCCAAGTCTGTGCTAGTCGAGTCTAGTTCGAGTCTAGTTCGAGTCAGAATTCCTGTTATCATTCGATTGGTTTTTGGCAAGAACCGTCACTATGGATTGAATGGCTTCGAGAGCGGGAGCGAATTGGAAAATCCATAATATTTGATGTGGTGAGAGTGGATTGAAACGCAGGGTTGAGACGCAACGTGAGAGACAGGAAACAGAAAGAAGCATGACTTCAAGTTCATTGATTCTTGGCCGCAATGTAAATCGCGATGACGAAAACGCGTCGACTTGAATGGTCTTGATTCTTGACAAAAAGTTTCAGTACTGGAGGGTCGATCTACATAGAATCAAGGCTTCGAAATTCTGAGAGGAGAATAAACAAGGTGGCTGTTCCGCAGCACTAATTTACTTAGGCGCGCGCACACGCCGGCCCCGAAGCGGTACTCACGGGTACTACAGATTCTCAGAAGTTAGAATAGAATAAAACATACAGCGTAAGTAATAAGTCAGAATGTTGGGGTTAATTCTACTTACCCGTATTTCTTCCTATGGCAGAATTCAGAATTTATATGTCTGCGTATTTCTAAACGGTATATAAGATCCCATGGGAAGTCTTTGACTGCCACGCAACGCTGGGTTGCAGACGTTCGAGAATAGTAAAGGCACAAGAGTAAAGAGGTTTCAAGGTTTCGATTCGTCAGGTGTCCTCCCAATATTAAAAGGACCCCAAGGTTGAGTCATGCCACTATGTACAGTTGGTTCGAATTTTGCCTGAAAAAAAAGAGACAAATGCTCAGGTGAGTCCGCATTTGAAAAGTAAGCACTAACACACCGCCGCTGCAGTTACTTCCGCTAATAGACCCATCACAAAAGGCATATAGGTGGACTGAGTCTCGCGGATACGACTGATGCGGCGAATGAGACTAGTCCTTCGGGTCTCCCCTTAGTTGTTTTTTCTCTGGCTTGGCGTCGGTCTCTGCTCTCTCGACAACCTTGTTCATTTCCTTGCCTAGCTTGTCTACCAAACTGGGCGCCATTGCCTTTATAGGCCCAGAATTGATGTACTGTTTGAGATAGCCATATGTAATATGTTTGTCAAATGTTTGTTGCCATCCTGAGTGAGTCTCCACCACCAGCTCTACTAAATCAGGCGGCAATGGCGCTTTTCTGAATGTTCATTTGATAAATAAAAACAATGGGAATCAGTTGAAGAGGAAGCAGACCTGCCGAGGACGTAAGAATTCGCCTTCTGGTTGATCAAGGCTTCAGGTCTTTCAGATACAAGTATACGTCTCCACAAGCATATCGATAAGTTTGGCTAGTTCCTTTATTCAGACCTAATACACTTTGTTTACATAAATTGAAGGTATTGAGATAGATTTAGTCGTCCGTAAGCAGAGTACTACGATGCTGATAATCAATGCGCTGAAATAATACACGTCATCATCCGGCAAATATTCGAATTTGCTTTCAATTCAAGTTGAATTGATATGTTACGCTTTGACACCCAAGTATAGCGCTCATTCTACACAAGCTGTGGATACTTAACCCAGCTGTATGCGGTGTTTAAAACCCACCGGAAAAGTGGATAATAGCATATGATGCAAAAAAATGTCCTGTATTGTATCAATGTTGTTCAAAGTACATCGCATGTCAGATTTATGTGCCTCGGGAGGCGTTGTTTTTGTCTTCGGGATACGAGTGGTAATGAAGATGAATATCTCGGGCAGCACTATTGAATGTACTGTTGTTGACGGCAAATTTCCTAGATCCCTGGAAGAGGGAGGATGATCCGGGTCCTATATTTGTGTTAAGAGGAGGACGAATAACGTTATCATCGGTGCGCAGGCTGACTGCAGCTGGGTGTGGAATGGGTTCGGATTCATTGGTAGGAGCCAACGAGGCTGAAGAAGAAAGAGGGCCACGGAGTGACCATGGTATTTCTTCCATAGAGTCTGTGTAACGAGCCTGAGGCAAGTGAGCACCACTTTCCTTGCCACTGCGAGCCTCTTCTGACTCCTCTGATACACCTATTCCCTGGCTATCCGTTCTTGGAAAGAGCTGGTTGGAGGTATCTGCAGAATCACCGGGCGATAAGATTGGCACAGTAACCATGCCACTCCGACTTTTGGCTCGGATTCGCTTTCGATATACCACCCATATGCATGAAAGCAAGATGACAGTGACAACACCTGAGACGATGCCTATTACTTCCGATTTGGCACGGAAGGATCTCGGCGCTGAGGATACTGAGCTTGGTGGGCTCGAAGTAGTAGGTGAAGTAATAGAATGTACGGAACTGGAATTCGTTTTGATAATAAAGTAGACAATGCTAAGTGGCTGAGGATTGACGGAAACGTTGGCAGCAGTAGAAATATTTAGATTGTGCTGGCCATCCGACAGGGAAAGGTTAAGAAGTGGCCAGTTTAAAACGGTTGAAAGGGAGCTTGCATTCGAGATTATACTTGTAGAGGAAGGAAGAGTAAAGTGATCAACTGGACCTCCATCTACTGTGTATGATGCATTGTTAGAATTGCAGCTAACAAAGTTTACTCCATAGAGAGCGACAGAGGAGCCTGTGCAAGGTAAAATAGTGTTAAAGGTTAAGAGCAGGATCAAGCGAGCCAAAAATCGACATGTACCAGTAAAGGCAAAGTTTAGACTTGCAGCTCCATTCAGGTTGGACGTAGCATTCCATTCCTCATACACCCCGGGAGTCTCTTCAAGATATTGTCCCCCTAGCCATGTCCCAGTGTTGTTGTTGTAAGTGACAAAAGGATCACTATTGTGAACTCGGAGCATCACTCCATCGAGTGGATCGGAAAGGAGAGGTTGATACTGAATGCTATCTAGCCAAATTGTCGAGGTTGCATCATTTGCTCCTTCTGTCGATTCAGAAAACTCGAAGTTCATTTCTAGCGTGTGTTCGTCAAACATGCCAGCCAGAGTTAAGCCTGAGTCGCATGCAACGATTCCGGTAACCAGACCGTTGAAAGTTATCAGGGAGCTGTTGATGAGATGGTTGTCTACAGTGCAATTCCACCCAGCAGCATTGCTGGGGTCTTCAACGGCAATTACAGCGCGCACAAATGTACCTGTAGTAGTAGTAGACATCAATAAGTATCCAGCCTTTGAGTAAATAATTACCGTTGAACTTGTAGGACAAAGAGCTACTTGTCGTTGTTCCAGTAATAAAATGATTGTACACCGGACCCCCTACCCCTTGTCCATCAAGCTTTCCAGTCAAGTCGGTTGTAAATGCTTCAGAAGGCGAGTAGTGGATTAATGGATCGGTGTCGTCTACGATAATCAGTCGGGGGAGGGTAGTGTCTGGAGTAAAAAAAATCGCCCATCAACTATCAATAATATCCAGTCACAAAAGGCGCCGCCAGGTGGGGGGAGCGAGGAAGAGCAAGGAGCAAAGAAGAGAGTGAGGGAAGGAGGGATCAAGTTTGAGGAACAAGCGAAGAATTTGCACGTTCAGTTCCTTCCTTGTTCCGAATTAAACAAAGTTCAGGTACGGGACTTCTTGAAATAATAGCAGAAAATGAATGCACAGAGATCAAGTGACGCTCATTAATCAATGAGGCGTATCAACAGTAGACGGAGGCATAGCAGTTGCATAGCAGGATAGATAGATACATAGATATCACCAACGATTATTATGTTGAAACAGGCTTGGCAGTTGACTTTTGGAATCCGTACATTCAATGGGAACATAGTCATCTCCGATGTATATATCCTTTTCTTTTGTATACGGTCCGATTGTTTTGACTCAGAGTAAAGGGTTTCCAACTTTTGGCATTTGCGGCCGGAAAAAGGAATTAGTGATTGTGAAGAGTAACTCTATGGAAAATGGCCTTTTCAGCACCTCAAAAGAAGTACTCGCTTGAATCTCTGAGGAGCATAAAATAAGGAATCAGTGAGCACTGGCAATCGCACCAAAACTCCTGTCTGTTTGTCTTTGTTTTGACATCTGCCAGGGTGTCTCTTTGCAATACTCGTCAAGTAACTGAGCTTTTATGGTCCACCAAGTCAGTCGATGGACAAATTAATGTGGGGAAAGTTGTTCAGAATATGAAACTACAAGGATCTATGGTAGCAGAATTTTTACAAGTTGTGTTTGCAATTTTGTGAACTTACAGTTAAGCACGAAGTAAGATGTTTTGGGACTGGGTCAAAAAAACTGGCCCCATACATCCCTATAGAATATGTCTCTCCGGGATCGGAAAATTGTTTGAGGGCAATACAATTTAAAGACATAGCGCAAAGTATGATTTACTACTGACATCGGAATTACGCTTCATTTTGTTACGTAACGGCAAAACGCGCCTTTCAATTTGACCATCCCACCTTCGACGCGTTCTATGGATGGCGGAATGTCCCAGGGACGTACCTCATACCGATATTCATTGAGAAAACCCAAAAAGTCGCGTGCTTTCCACTTGTTAGGATCGGGAAAACACAAAGAAAATCAGAAATCTCTTGTTCAACAGAGACCCTCGACAGATCATCATTCCCGCGCGAATATCAGCTCTCAATCAGCTCGAAGGGGTATTAGATCAAGTTTCAAAAGTCTGTATTCTCGTGACGTGACCCAGCTTCAACAGGCAACGCGACCTCCCGAATCGTTCAAATTCAACCGCTCTTGAGCAGCTGCTCTACTCAACTATCGAATGAGGCAACTTTGACTCATGGTTCTTTTCTTCAGTTTTGGTTAGCGCTTTTGATTGGATTAAGCTTGGGTTGAAGTCGATTGGAAACTTTTAACTGGAGCTAAAAATCGGAGAGTACTGAGCGCTTTCGGTGTCGAGTGGCCAGATATTTATGAAAAGAACTCTATACAGGTCACGGTGTGTGTGTTTTGCATTTGCTTTTACGCGTCTATTCTGAGTTTTGGCATTTATCAGAATATCCTTGATTTCTGAATTTCAACGTAGCAGTCAGTTCCACGAGCGTGAAATAGGCCGACCATGAATTTATGGAACTTCCTTTCACTGGTCGCTCCTTTCTCTTCCATTCGAGGTTTAAACATCGTTACCTGACTTGTGATTTCGATCCGTCTACTGCATGAAACGATTGAACGCGAGCTGGAACGCAAAGAGGAATCGTCTCTACAATATCCCATTCTACGCGAATCTGCCAATAAAAGGAAGGAAAACGATGCCTATGGCGACTTTTCTGTCGTTAAATCCATTCTCCCAGCTCATTATAACCTTACCTCCTACTCCTCCCTGGCACCAATCGTTTCTCACATCCAAGGCTGGCGGTCTACTGAAACTCGTTTACGAGTTGGATGGTGGTGGCAGTGTCCATGCGAATGCTAGGCGTAGTATCTGCTGCAGGGGCGAACGGAGGTTAAAACGGCGGATGCGACTTCGAGTATAGCTGTACTGATACCATACCAGCAACCCAATAAACCACTTCCATCGCATTTGGAGTAGCGTGTCAAACTTTGCAAGAGTAGAAGCATATGAAGCGCCGCATTTAGGCCGGTACAGATGCTTAAATAGACCAACGCTCAACTTTTAATCGACCGCAAACAAGCACGAAGAGCGGCGGGACCCCAATGCAATCAACGAATTCTCGCACCTTTTGTGGTGGATTCCGTTGATGTAGCATGCTAGGAGCCCCGCGCGGCCCCTTATTTATGAGTCTTGAAGGATCCGAATCGGGAGCAGAATGGTCGAATCCTCCGGTCCACTCCCTCTCATTGAATTTTTCTCTCATGCAGGACGCGTCACCGTATTATCGCTAGAGGAGACGTCCGACATTTACTCAGAACCTATGCAGTGAATTTGGCCGCTAGATATCGATGTGTCTGGTGACGAATGAATGTTCTTATACCACTTCCATTGCATTTAGGGTAACCGCTTTCACTTCACAGCACGTTTGGACTTTTGCTAATATCGATTGGAAGCAGCGGAGTAGTGACAAGGAGGTTGGGTTTTGTTTTGGACTCTTGATGGAATCTATTAACCAGTCTAAGTAATCGACTCTCTCGTCGACTTTTTTCGACCACGAGCGAGTACGAATCGTACCAGGCCAACTAGATATCCGTAGTGTTACATGGTGCTGCAATCAGAACGACTCCTTCGGCCTGATCATCTCCCTTTATCCTTGAGCCCGTCCCGGATCCGATACGCGCAGTAGAAGCCAAAAATATGCGCAAAGGCTATGTGGAGTAGTAGGGTGTCGCTTACTGATGCCGAAGGAGCAGGAACAGGAGGATTAGACCCTCCTGCCACTTGCTCTTGTCCACTTTTCCGGACCTCTTCTCAGTGTAAAGCGAATTAAACTTCAAATGGTCCCTGAAAGCAAGAGAATAATTTATATTGGTTGCTGACGTTCAAAGAAATCAAACTAAATTACATAAAAGGAAATTCATTTCAAAAAAATGGTGCTGGTGGTTTTTATGAGGTTTTAGGAGAAGTTACAGGCCTGGCCACCAGGCATATGAGGCTAATACTTCCAATTTAAATTTTAATAACAACAAAAAATTTGAAAAAAAAGAAAAACAGAAAAAAAGAATATCACCAGCAATTGTACTAAACTATGGCACAGATGCATTATAGTTCGACACTCACAATGTAAGTGTTCTTGCAAACATGACATATCCAATGCACTATTTCTGAGTTTTCTCTGATGCTCCATGCCTTAATAGAATCTCAACCACACCTTTTCGAGCCTTGTGTTGTGCAGCTTGGAGAGCATTTCCAAACAATCCACCTTGAGCATTAACATCTGCACCATTTTTGAGAAGGAGCTGACAAATGTATTTATGCCCCTCATATGCTGCTGCTTGCAGAGCACTCCCATAGATGCCTCCTTGTGCATTCACATTGGCCTGATGAGCAAGGAGGAATTGAACAATGCTTGCATGTCCACTGAAGGCTGCAACCTGGAGAGCATTTCCATAGACTTCATCACAAGAATTAATGTCAGCTTCATGATTCAAAAGAAGCTTTACAATGTATACATTAGTCTCAAATGCAGCTGCTTGAAGAGCATTTCCACATACCCCACCCTGGGCATTGGGATTAGCTCCATTGGCTAGAAGGGTCTTGACTATAGCTTCATTTCCATGGTTTGATGCTGCTTGGAGAGCATTTCCATATTCTCCACCTTTTGCATTGACATCTGCTTCATTACTTATAAGGAATTCACAAACTGCATTTCCACCATATCTATTAGATGATGCTGCTTGCAGAGCATTTCCATACCGTCCAGATTGAGCATGAATGTCTGCACCCTTTGATACCAGAAGCTTGACAACATCTTCATTTCCTTTCAAGGCTGCAGCTTGCAGAGCATTTCCAAGTACTATATCCTGAGAATGAAGATCTGCACCATGTTCCAGGAGTAGCTCAACTATTGCCTTGCTTCCATTCCATGCCCCAGCTGCTGCATAAAGTGCATCCCCATATCGTCCACCTTGAGCATGGATATCAGCTCCATTTTCCAGAAGGAGCTTGACTAATGGTTTATTACCCTCAAATGCATTAGCTGCTGCACACAGAGCATTTCCGAATCTACCCCCCTGAGCATTTACATCTGCACCCATGGTGAGAAACAGCTGAACAATCTTTAAATTACCATCATTTGCAGCAGCTTGTAGTATACTGCCATACTCTCCACCCTGCACATGAATATCAGCTCCATTGGCCAGAAGAAGTTCAACAGTGCTTTTATTTCCACCATATGCTGCTGCTTGGAGAGCATTTCCAAATTTCCCACCCTTGGCATGAATGTCTGCCCCATGTTCTAACAGGAGCTTAACAGTTGCATCATCTCCCTGCAGAGCTGCTGCTTGAAGTGCATTTCCATATTCTCCACCCTGGACATTAGGATCCATCCCATAATCCAGGAGAAGTTGGACAATCTGAATCCTCTCACTACGGGACTTCCATGTAGCAGCTGCTGCTTGAAGAGGATTCCCATATCTCCCTCCTTGTAGATGCAAGTCTGCTCCACTGGAAAGAAGAATGTTTACAATAGACTTACTACCTTTGTAAGCTGCAGCTGTGATAGGGGAACCATGTATTCCTGATATCCGAGAATCTGCTCCATTGGCCAAGAGCAGTTTCACAATGGAATCTTTCCATCAAAGATTGCTTGGTGTAAGGCATTTGTATCATGCCTCCCAGCCTGAGCACAAATATCAGCCCCTTTTTCTAGAAGAAGTACGACAGCCTCTTCATTTCCACTTGCTGCTGCATTGAGGGCATTTCCAAACGCTCCACCCTCAGCTTGAATATTTGCGCCATGGTCCAAGAGAAGCTTGATAATGCCTCCTGTTTTTCTCTCACTCGCAGCAGCTGCCTGTAGTGCAAACCCGTATACTCCACCCTCAGCATTGGCATCTGCTCCATTGCCGAGAAGAAATTTAACAACAGCTATATGACCATTGTGGGCTGCTGCTTGAAGAACATAACCATATGTTCCACCACAACAATCAATGTCTGCTCCATTGGCCAAAAGCAGTTTCACAATGGATTCACTACCACTGACAGCTGCAGCCTGGAGTGCATTTCCAAATTGACCACCCTGAGCATGGATGTCACCTCCATTAGCTAAAAGTATTTTCACAATGGACTCATTACCATTGTATGCTGCTGCTTGGAGTGCATCTCCAAAGGGACCATTATAGGTAGTAATATTTACACCATAATCTAACATGATCTTAACAATAGCTTCATTTCCCTGCTGTGCTGCAACTTGAAGGGCATTTCCCTTGATATCCTCTCTGATCATGTGGATCAGCACCATTGTCCAAGAGGAGTTTGATGACAGTTAGATGACCATTGTATGCTGCCGCATGAAGAGCACTTCCAATCGTGAATTCGGCATGAGCATTGACATCAGCTCCATTGTTTAGGAGATGTTCAACAATTGGAAGATGGCCTTCATATGCTGATGCTACTAGCGCATTCCCAAATCTTCCACCTGTAGCATTGATATTCACTCCATGATCAAGAAGAAATTTTACTAGCACTTCATGATTATTGTACGCTGCTGCCTGAAGAGCACTTCTGTTACGAACACTTTATCTTATCTCATGCCACATGGACTATTACTTATCTGTTTCTTCTATTTGTCTTCGTATATCTCGGCGCTTACTTAAGCGCGCGCTTGATTAAGCGCGTGGCTGTGTTGTTTACTCATGTTTCATTCTTTATAGTTCATTGGACACATGTACGATCTTGTATGATTGTTTGATCCTTGATCATAGGTCTTGATCATTCGATCATCCTTTGATCACTTTGATCACACCTCATGCTAAGATGCTGCATTCGGTACTGGATACACATGTACGATCACTTATTACTTACAGACATCGATACTGTTGTACTTCATAGTTTCATGCATTTGTTACAGTATGTACAGGGCATAGGGTTCTGGGTCTAGGGCTTGTACATTAGTATATATAGTAGTTGTAGCTGTAGCATAGTCCTTAGCTTCAATCTCGTCAATACCTCCTAGTTCTCAATATCATCTTCTCTTTTCCTCATCGTTCTTGTCTTTGCCTAAGTCGGAAGTCGTGACGCCTGGTACCTCGTGTTGTGGGGAACTAGTCGCTGACAACTTCCATATGTTCCTCCTTGAGCATCCAAATTCTGATTATTGCTTACTAAAAATTCTACTAAATTTTTATGATA
>ML769458.1:0-163059 GCA_009733575.1 Gymnopus androsaceus JB14 | reverse complement strand
AAGTAAGGAGAATGGAGAGCGACAGAGGAGCCTGTGCAAGGTAAAATAGTGTTAAAGGTTAAGAGCAGGATCAAGCGAGCCAAAAATCGACATGTACCAGTAAAGGCAAAGTTTAGACTTGCAGCTCCATTCAGGTTGGACGTGGCATTCCATTCCTCATACACCCCGGGAGTCTCTTTAAGATATTGTCCTCCTAGCCATGTCCAGTGTTGTTGTCGTAAGTGACAAAAGGGTCACTATTGTGAACTCGGAGCATCACTCCATCGAGTGGATCGGAAGGGAGAGGTTGATACTGAATGCTATCTAGCCAAATTGTCGAGGTTGCACCATTTGCTCCTTCTGCCGATTCAGAAAACTCGAAATTCATTTCTAGCGTGTGTTCATCAAACATGCCAGCCAGAGTTAAGCCTGAGTCGCATGCAACGATACCGGTAACCAGACCGTTGAAAGTTATCAGGGCGTTGTTGATGAGATGGCTGTCTACGGTGCAATTCCACCCAGCAGCATTGCTAGGGTCTTCAACGGCAATTACAGCGCGCACAAATGTACCTGTAGTAGTAGTAGACATCAATGAATATTCATCCTCTAAGTAAATAACTACCGTTAAATTTGTAGGACAAAGAGCTACTTGTCGTTGTTCCAGTAATAGAATGATTATACACCGGACCCCCTACCCCTTGTCCATCAAGCTTTCCAGTCAAGTCGGTTGTAAATGCTTCAGAAGGCGAATAGTGGATTAATGGATCGGTGTCGTCTACGATAATCAGTCGGGGGAGGGCAGTGTCTGGAGTAAAAAAATCGCCCATCTATGAAGTTATTTTTCACCAAATATTTCGACTTTTGATTGTTCCGTTTTGATTTCATGTGTGTACATTGACTTGTTCACCTTCAACTTCGAAGTATACCATTTCTAGTGCATGTCAAGGGATTTCAACTTTCAAGTTACAAGATGTACTTGTGCCTCAACAAGTTCAACTTAAAATAGAGAAATTTGAAAGTTGAAGTTGGTCCCAAAGTTGAAAGTTCAAGTTAAACATGTGATTTCCAGTTAAAAGTTGAAACGCAAAGTTGAAATCAAAGTTGAAGTTGAGATATTTGGCGAAAAATGATATCATGCTTTTTTTGATAGGTTACTGGTTGGATAGAATATATTGTGCAGTTGACACACTGTGAATAACTATTGAAGCACTTATGTTCTCAAGTAGTACTACTATTACCCTAAAGTTCAAGTTAAAATAGAGGAAGTTGAAAGTTGAAGTTGGTCCCAAAGTTGAAAGTTTGAGTTAAACATATGATTTCAAGTTGAAAGTTAAAACCTGAAGTTGAAATCAAAGCTGAAGTCGAAATATTTGGTGAAAAATGGTGCCATAACTTTCTGCTATTATTTCAAGAAGTCTTGTACCTGAACTTTGTTTAATTCGGGAACAAGGAAGGAACTGAACGTGCAAATCCTTCGCTTGTTCCTCAAACTTTATCCCTCTTTCCCCCACTCTTCCTTGCTCTCATTGCTCTTCCTCCCCCACCTGGCTGCTCGATTTGTGACTGGATATTAGTGATAGTTGATGGGTATGGCATCAGAATTCACCAAATATTCCGACTTTTGACTGCTCTGTTTCGATGGAAATTGAATACATTCAGTTCATCAAGTTCAACTTTGTGTATGCCAACTTCAACTTTACGTATGCTGTTCTAGTGCAAGTCAAGGGCATTCCAACTTTGGAATCATAAAATGCATCTATGTCCCAACAAGTTTGACTTCTGTGGGACCTGGGAAGTAAGTCCTGTACCATTTTGAGCACTTGGTAAATGGCATTAAGATATATAAGCACCCACTTAATGCATGATTAAATGACCTTATATAGTATTTCCTGACAGCTTTGACCTCCGAAAAGACCCGAAATCCACCTAGATCTCAAAGATACTTATTACAGAATGTGACACTTTGTATGATTTCAGTCTTGTACTTACAAAGTACTCAAAATGGTACAATCAGATTGTGCCATGCTCCTCTTGATAGGTTACCAGTTAAACAATACATTGTATAGTTAATATATGCATGGCCACAAGTAGTAGTATTAATACCCTGAAGTTAAAGTTAAAGTAACAAAAGTTGAAAGTTGAAGTTGAAAAGAAAGTTGAAAGTTTGAGTTGAACATGTGATTTAAAGTTGAAGTTAAAACACGAAGTTGAATTTCCAGTTAAAGTTGGAATATTTGGTGAAATATGATGCCATATTTCTCTTCCATTCGAGGTTAAAACGTCATTACCTGACTTTTGATTTCGATCCGTCTTCTACATGAAACGATTGAACGCAAGCTGGAATGCAAAGAGGAATTGTCTCTACAATATCCCATTCTACACGAATCTACCAATAAAAGGAAAGAAAACAAAAGCTATGCCGACTTTACTGGTCGTTGAATCAGTGTTGTCACTTAAGGGGTTATTAAGCCCAAAATTTGAAGCTAAGGCTTAAATACTTAATAAGGGCTTAGCCTTAACATGAATATTAAGGCTTAAGTAGAAAAAAAAAAACTTGAGCAACACAGCTACAATTAAGCATAGTCATCCACAGAACCTTCAAGCTTAATCTGCTGCAATGAGTTACATCCTTAGTACCTCCTCACTGACCTGCTTTTGTGTCCTTGTCATTACAAATTCCTCCAAAGGGTTTGTGATTTTTCTGCCCAACAGGTCTTCAAGCTTTATCAGCAACCAAATCCTTTCCAGAAGGTACTTCTGGGCCAGCATTAATCAGTGTCCATAAAATCAGCTTCTTGATCCACTTTTTCAACTCTTTGCACCTCACAGCACCAGATTTGATTGCTCATGTCATGTGGCTGCATCCTTAATTAAGGGTTAATTAAGGATTTCTTTTGATACTAAGGCTTAAGTTAAGGGTCTTATTAAGGCTTAACTTAACCCTTAAGTTAAGGGTTAATGACAACACTGCGTTGAATTCATCCTTGCGCTTAGGCCCCGCTCATTATACGACCTTAACTCCTGCTCCTCCCTCGTTCTGGCACCAATCGTTTCTCACATTCTGGGCTGGCGTTCTAGCCTACTAAAAGTCGTTTACGAGTTGGATGGTGGTGACAGTTATGAGGTCATTTTTCACCAAATATTTCAACTTTTGACTGATCCGTTTTGATGGCAATTGAATACATTCAGTTTGTCAACTTCAACTTTGTGTATGCCAACTTCAACTTTATGTGTATTGTTTTAGTGCAAGTCAAGGACATTCCAACTTTGAGATCATAAAATGTATCTATATCCCAACAAGTTTGACTTCTGTGGGACCCAGGAAGTAAGTCCTGTACCATTTCGAGCACTTGTAAATAGCATTAAAATTTATAAGCGCCCACTTAATGCACAGTGAAATGACCTTATATAGTAATTTCTGACAGCTTTGACCTCTGAAAATATGCGAAATCAACTAAGATCTCAAAAATGTTTATCATAGAATGTGACATTTTGTAAGATATCAGTCTTGGACTTATGAAGTACTCAAAATGGCACAATAAGATCATGCCATGCTTCTCTCTATAGGTTACCAGTTAAACAATATATTGTATGGTTGATACATGCATGGCCACAAGTAGTAGTATTATCACCCTGAAGTTAAAGGCTAAAGTAACAAAAGTTGAAAGTTGAAGTTGAACAAAAAGTTGAAAGTTCGAGTTGAACATGTGATTTAAAGTTGAAGTTGGAACACGAAGTTGAATTTCAAGTTAAAGCCGAAATATTTGGCGAAATATCACCTCATAGACAGTGTCCATGCGAATGCTAGGCGTAGTATTTGCTGCAGGGACCAAGGGAGGTTAAAGCGGCGGATGCGACTTCGAGTATAAGCAACTCAGTAAACCACTTCCATCGCATTTGGAGTAGCGTGTCAAACTTTGCAAGGGTAAAAGAATATGAAGTGGCGCATCTAGGCCGGTACAGATGCTTCTCGTCGACGAAATAGACTAACACTCAACTTTTAATTGACCGCAAACGAGCACGAAGAGCGGTGGGACCCCAATGCAAACTAACGAATTCTTGTCTCCCATCACCCTTAGTCGTGGATTCTGTTGATGCAGCATGCTGGAAGCCCTGCGCAGCCCCTTGTTTACGAATCTTGAAGGCTCCGAATCCGGAACAGAACGGTCGAATCTTCCAATCCACTCCCTCTCATTGACTTTTTTTCTTCTGAAACAGGACGCATCACCGTAAGTATTCTCGCTAGAGGACCTACGCTTACTCAGAACCTATTCAGTGAATTTGGCCGCTGGATATCGATGTGTTTGGTCTTATACCCCTTCTATTGCATTTAAGGTAACCGCTTTGTATGAGGTGATATTTCGCCAAATATTTCGGCTTTAACTTGAAATTCAACTTTGTATTTCAACTTCAACTTTGAATCACATGTTCAACTCGAACTTTCAACTTTTTGTTCAACTTCAACTTTCAACTTGTGTTACTTTAGCTTTAACTTCAGGGTAATACTACTACTACTTGTGGCCATGCATATATCAACCATACAATATATTGTTTAGCTGGTAACCTGTAGAGAGGAGCATGGCATAATCTGATTGTAACATTTTGAGTACTTCATAAGTACAAGACTGAAATCAAATGTCACATTCTCAGAATCATTCTGTGATAAGTATTTTTGAGATCTTAGTTGATTTCGCATATTTTTCAGAGGCCAAAGCTGTCAGAAATTACTATATAAGGCCATTTCACTGTGCGCTAAGTGGGCGCTTATAAATCTTAATGCTATTTACAAAGTGCTTGAAATGGTACAGGACTTACTTCCCGGGTCCCACAGAAGTCAAACTTGTTGGGACATAGATATATTCTATGATCTCAAAATTGGAATACCTTGACTTGCACTAAAACAGTACACATAAAGTTGAAGTTGGCATACACAAAGTTGAAGTTGACGAACTGAATGTATTCAATTGCCATCAAAACGGATCAGTCAAAAGTTGGAATATTTGGTGAAAAATGACCTCATAGCTTTGACTTCACAGCACGTTTGGACTTTTGCTAATATCGATTGGAAGCAGCGGAGTAGTGACAAGGAGGTTGGGTTTTGTTTTGGACTCTTGATGGAATCTATTAACCGGTCTAATCGACTCTCTCGTCGACTTTTTTTGACCACGAGCGAGTACAAATTGTACCAGGCCAACTAGATATCCGTAGTGTTACATGGTACTGCAATCAGAACGACTCCTTCGGCCTGATCATCTCCCTTTATCCTTGAGCCCGTCCCGGATCCGATACGCGCAGTAGAAGCCGAAAATATGCGCGGTGACTATGTCACACCGCCAATGATTATGCTTCAGTCAGACTGAAGCATTGTGCGAAATGATTTAATTCAACACATACTAGAAACGTACTTTTTCAGGGTATTATGGAAAATTCATAGTTCCTAGAGCTTCCGAAGGAAATAAATTCAGACTGGCTGAAGCTCGCGATCGGACTTTCCGCAAAGGGAAGAAATAACTTTTTTTGGACAGTACCTGAAGTAATCTACTTCAGCTGACTTGAAAACATAAATTATGGAAGTCGGCCGAAGTATTCCATTTCAGGACTGCTGAAATGGTGACCACTACCATTTCAGCAGTCCTGAAATGCAATGCTTCGGCCGGCTTCGGTAGTTGATGTTTTCGGGTCAGCTGAAGCTCATTGCTTCTGAATATGTGTGAAAAATATCATTTTGGACATTTACGGAAAGTTTGAGCTTCAATCAGTCTGAATTTATTTTCTTCTTAAGTGCTAAGAAATATTTACTTTCTATAATACTGTATAATTATGACCTAAAGTGCCTGGGTTTCATGTGTTACAGTAAGAACTTCAAAAAGTGGAGTTCTCAGGCCAAAAATTAGTGTTACGGAAAAAATTTCTGGTGTTTTTTTGGGCATTTTGGCACAATTTTTCGGAATTTTGAGTTACTATTTTGCAAAATTCAAAGTTCCTTGAACCCTGTTATGCATTACGATTTTCAAAATAACCAAATTCCCAGGGACCATGTTATGGTTATGGGAACTTTAGGTCGTAATTACACAGTACCCTGAAAAAGTACAATTTCTCTATGTATTGAAATGATTTATTTCCCATAATGCTTCAGTCTGACTGAAGCATACTGTATAGTTTCAACCATAAGTTTGCATTAACAAGCTGAGGGTCCATTGGTTCAAGTAGTGCAGAGTAATCAACACTAAGCAATCAGAACACAGGGGGTTTGGCTATCAATTTAAATAGCAAGGGTGCATTGTCAAAGGTTCCACAAAGAAAATACTCTATTTGTCTCTCAAAAGTGACTGGTGCTTCTCGAAGTGATGCTGGTAGATGATTGAAGGATAGGATCTCCTTTTCTAATCAATCTATACTGATTTGGGGCAATGATAGGGGCAACAATATAACAGTGACAACAAAAAGAACTGCCAAAAATATGGCTTGGTTCAACAAAGTGATTCCCAACAGTAGGGCAAAACCACTCAGGACAACAGACAGTTTGCTTCCTGTACACCTGAGCTCAGTCGCAACAGATGGTCATTTCTTGGTGGTCACACTAGACTCCTCAAAACTAGAACAACAATTTGACTTGGTTTAAGTCGGGGTTTTCACAGTTGTCAGGATTATAAGTCTCTAACGCTGGGCACAATAAACAACTCTTTCCGTACCACACAAAGTATTACTTTGGTTCACAAGGGAGTGGTATCTTTCCTGTCTCAGCTACGTCAACGAGGATTCACACTAGCAACAAATGAGGTCCAAAGGTAACTTGTTTTGCAAAGGAAATATAGCTAGGCTTTTATACTACTCTCGGCCAGACACTGGTTAAATAATAAAGTACTTCAAGAATCCAGAGAAATGGTACAACTTGTTCAGAAAAGGAGAAATTATAATAAAATAGTCCGTATATGCATATATCTGCAACTCTAATGTCTGTTCATCTGCTTCTTATGGGTATTACACCCTATTTCTATCTGGGTTATGCACCTTTGGTCCTTTCCTGGGTGACACGTACTGCTATGTAGCTGACACATGCCCAGTGCCATGCTCACTAATCCCATCATAGTTCTGTTTCTTGTTGTAACTTATTGTATCCTTCTTGCATTCCTTTGCATTATCATTCTCTGTCCTCGTAGCTTCCCAACCATATCCATATCTCTATATCCCTGGAGTATATTCATGCAGGAAAATACCAACTAATGTACAGTGTCATTCTCCTAGCTCGAATCTCTGTCTATTATGTGTCGTTTCTTCCGTTTCTTGGCAGACATGTATGCCTTCTGATCCTGGTACACATCACTTTGAGGGTCTATGTATACTCTCTTGGCTTCATCAATCCTTCTGCTCTTGTTTTGTTCTTTTCGGCATACACTGTTTTATCTGTTTTTTGGCGCCAAACAAATTATTAGCGCTTCCTTGGTATCAAGCTTCAAAGTACCCTTTGGCTATCATGACAATCTCAACATCAGCTCACTTGAATTGGTTCTGTCCCGTTTCGCAAAGTCCATATCCTTCCATAATCCCTGAGTTACTTGTCTTCAGAGTGTATCCTTTTGAGCTCAAGTCTATGTGGGCGATGTGCCTCTTTTACATGAGTACTGGCGTTGACATGCCAGTGAGACTCCACTACCAGACTACGGATTCCTACAAACTACTTAGAGCTGATATCCAGTTCAATACTGTGGCTCTGTTGGTCCGAGTACTTCCACACTTATTAGACTCATTACAGCTATCAGCTCGGGCTCACTATAGCTCTCTTATACTGTCTCTAGAAGGAAACTTGTCAAGAATCGCGTTCTTGAGGTCTTGCCAAAAATTCAGCATATTAGTTTAATGGTAATGGTGGGGTTCCGAACCAGGCAAATTTAAGGATCATAATGCATAACAATGCTGGTTGAACCTCAAATTTTCCCAAAAAGTAATGCAAGTTTCAAAAAATTTCTCAGAATGACTGTAAAAATGTCAAATTTTTGAATGTGTAACAGTGTAACGCTTGATTTAGGGACCGAAATTGTAAAGAATTGAAGTTCAGCCATAACGCACAACACCCACCGAACTTATGGTCGAACCTATACAGTAATCATTGGTGGTGTGTGTGGAGTAGCATTTTGCATGAATAGGGAGTCGCTTACTGACACTTAAGGAGCACAGGAGGATTGGACCCTGTAACTTGCTCTTGTCCACTTTTCCGGACCTCTTCTCAGTGTGAAGCGAATTGAACTTTAAATGATCCTTGAAAGCAAGAGAATAAGTTATATTGATTGCTGTATATTCCTATCAGCCAGGTTTTGCTGATGTTCAAAAAATCAAATAAATTACATAAAAGGAAGTTAATTTCAAATAAAATGGTACTGGTGGTTTTTATGAAGTTTTAGGGGAAGTTGCAGGCCTGGCTACTAGGCATATGAGGCTAATACTACCAATTTAATAACAAAAAATTTGAAAAAACAGAAAACAAACAAAAAAAAAGAATATCACCAGCAATTTTACTAAACTATGGCACAGATGCATTATAGTTTGACACTCACAATGTAAGTTTTCTTTTATAATGCAAACATGACATATCCAATGCACTATTTCTGAATTTTCTCTGATGCTCCATGCCTTAATAGAAGTTCAACCACACCTTTTCGAGCCTTGTGTTGTGCAGCTTGGAGAGCATCTCCAAATTTCCCACCCTTGGCATGAATGTCTGCCCCATGTTCTAACAGGAGCTTAACAGTGGCATCATCTCTCCGGAGAGCTGCTGCTTGAAGCGCATTTCCATATTCTCCACCCTGGACATTAGCATCCATCCCATAATCCAGCAGAAGTTGGACAATCTGAATCCTCTCACTACAAGACCTCCATGTAGCAGCTGCTGCTTGAAGAGGGTTCCCATATTGCCCTCCTTGTAGATGAAAGTCTGCTCCACTGGAAAGAAGAATGTTTACAATAGACTTACTACCTTCGTAAGCTGCAGCTGTGAGAGGGGAACCACGTATTCCTGCTATCCGAGAATCTGCTCCATTGGCCAAGAGCAGTTTCACAATGGAATCTTTGCCAAAAGAGATTGCTTGGTTTAAGGCATTTGTATCATGCCTCCCAGTCTGAGCACAAATATCAGCCCCGTTTTCTAGAAGAAGTACAACAGCCTCTTCATTGCCAATTGCTGCTTCATTGAGGGCATTTCCAAATGCCCCACCCTCAGCTTGAATATTTGCACCATGGTCCAAGAGAAGCTTGATAGTGCCTCCTGTTTTTCTCTCACTTGCAGCTGCTGCCTGTAGTGCAAACCCATATACTCCACCCTCAGCATTGACATCTGCTCCATTACTGAGAAGAAATTTAACAACAGCTATATGACCATTGTGGGCTGCTGCTTGAAGAGCATAACCATATGTTCCACCACAACAATCAATGTCTGCTCCATTGGCCAAAAGCAGTTTCACAGTGGATTCACTACCACTGACAGCTGCAGCCTGGAGTGCATTTCCAAATTGACCACCCTGAGCATGGATGTCTCCTCCATTAGCTAAAATTATTTTCACAATGGACTCATTACCATTGTATGCTGCTGCTTGGAGTGCATCTCCAAAGCGACCATTATGGGTAGTAATATTTACACCATAATCTAACATGATCTTAACAATAGCTTCATTTCCCTGCTGTGCTGCAACTTGAAGAGCATTTCCTTGATGTCCTCTCTGATCATGTGGATCAGCACCATTGTCCAGGAGGAGTTTGATGACAGTTTGATGACCATTGTATGCTGCTGCATGAAGAGCACTTCCAACCGTGAATTCAGCATGAGCATTGACATCAGCTCCGTTGTTTAGGAGATGTTCAACAATTGGAAGATGGCCTTCATATGCTGATGCTACTAGCGCATTCCCAAACCTTCCACCTGTAGCATTGATATTCACTCCATGATCAAGAAGAAGTTTTACCAGCACTTCATGATTATTGTATACTGCTGCCTGAAGAGCACTTCCATATGTTCCTCCTTGAGCATCCAAATTCTGATTATTCCTTACTAAAAATTCCACTAAATCTTTATGACCACATATTGCAGCATAATAGAGCGGTTTGCCTCCTATGTAATGTTCTTTTTGAATGTCTTGCTACATCATGCAACATTTCCTCATCATTGTAATTGATATCCTTCCATTTTTCACAACACTCATAGATCTCTGACCAAGTGATGAATTGTGGACTTTCCTCATTCAAGATCTTCATTGCTAAATTGTACAAAGCATCATTTGAACTAAGGTTATTCAATGCTTTCATGTGATCTATCCAATATTTCGAAGCATAATGTACCAATGGAAAAGAGGGCCAAGATTGATCATCCATCAAGAAGTCATTCTTGAGCTGTAATATATATATGATACATGCCTGAGAAATATTGTGATGTGCAAGTTGTTCATTGATCTCAAACAAACCTAGTGTTTGAGTATACTTGGAACTCTTGATCAAAAATTCCTTAACTGAGTAGTGTGCCAGCTGGACCACATTGTTTGTGTCAACTGCAACAGGATAATTCTAATCGGAAACCCCATTTGGAGTAGAAACCCCAAATTATTGTTGAGAAACCCTGGCAGGTCACACATTGGTCACATATTGTCACATCAAGTAACAACATTTTTGGAGACTCCAGAACTCATCCAGAACTCATCCGCAGCCCAGTGTAGCATTAATAACAAGTCTGTGACTCAAGTCTCAGGAGTCATGTCATGGGAGACACTCTACTGTCCCATTTCGAGCACTTCGTAAGGGCCTATGACTGTGACCAATTGTATGAATATTTTTTTTCGTAGGCATATAGTGCAACCTGTGACACCCAAAATTTTAGGGGAAAAAATACAAAATTTGGCGCCGCAGGCCGCAATTTTTGGGTTGAAATTGCTCATATTTTCGTAGACCCCCCGTGTGACCTGCGACATGGTGTGACAGTTCGTAAAATTTGGATGCCCTGTGACCTGTGACTTACGAAGTGCTTAAAATGCTACAGTATATGGTAAATACTTAGTATTGATTGTTACTGAGGTACTCTTGTTAACAGTTTTTAATCTCTCTCTGTGAGTCACAGAGAGAGCCAGGAACAGGCAGGGAAGTTAGACTGTGGTATCTGACACTGAGTGAAAAGGAACTAAATTTGGGGGCAGACAGGGAGCCTTGAGTCAAGTCACAAGTGCCATGCAAGGCTTCCAATGTTGTAGACTACTCTATATATCATACATACTGGATTCTGGAATGATCTAGTGTTGAATTAGACATGAGGAGACAGTGAGAAGAGCAGACAAAATGTCTACATTTGGGGCAGGCAAGGATGAGCAGACACACACTTGTAAGTAATCTGAATCAAACTCATTGCATAGTCCAAGCACATTCAAAGCACAGTTCTGAGCCAAGTCTCAACTAAGAGAGCTTTGAAGTAGCCCAGAGGCATCCAACGTCATAGAAAATGGATGTGACAAATGTGTGACAATGGTGTAATGGGTTTCTGAATAATGATTTGCATGAAACCCAGGGTTTCCCATTAGAATTATCCACTGCAACAAGATTAGAATCAATAACAAGATGCAACTTGAAATCCATAAGATCTCTCTGGTCCACTACTTGGTCAATAGATAAAATATCTGCAACCTGATTCAGACTCAATGTTGGAGATTGTGTCGGAAGTACCGATGGATGTGCAATTGGTCCGCGCACAGATCCGCCGTTATCTATTTGTCTGATGTACAGCCATAGATATCTTATCTGTGAGTTTGGTATATATAGGCACCCGTATGTACGATGTACCTTACCCGTTTATCCCTCCTCCATACTGTGAGGGCAATTGGACGCTTTTTCGATGATCTTCTCGGGCTCCTAACACTCACTCCAACACTCAAAGGCTCAAAAGCATAGGTCAGCCATAAAAGGAGATTATGGGCATCTTCATTGTGTTCACTTTCCATTGATTTCTTGACTGCCTGAGCATAGGTTTCCTCCAAGTCATGAGGCAGTTTTTCCAAAGTTCTCCAAACCACTTTTGGCGTAGCACATCTTTTCAGAACTTGAAATTGGCAGTCAACCCAGCGGAATCTAAAATGACTTCATAAACTTCAAGTGAGTTATAATATTCACAGCACTTACTGTCCTTGAGATTTCTCTATCAATTTGGTTGTAACCTGAGTCTTCAAGTCCCCTTTGAAAATGTGGTTTTGCATTTGGATTTGCAAGTAGGTTGCAATGTCTTCATTAATTCCAGAATCAGGATTATCAATTGTAATCTGTCCAGTAACACTGGCTACTTGTCCTTCAGGGGGGTGACGGCTTGTTACTACAATCCAAAGTTTGCTGGATATGCTGGAAAGCCAATTGAGGACTTCTACTGCTTCACAGCACTCATCCATTGCATCAAGCACAATGAAGGGAGTAGCCTCTTCTAAAATCATATTCAGGCAAATTTCCAGCTCAGTATTGCTTGGTGGTGCAACTGATAGGCCATGTCTGCAGCTTTCATATAGTCTTTGCAATGCAGAATGAATGGTTTTCTTGTGGTAGCTCATTTGTTGTATGAGGGATAAGAGAAGCCCTCGATACCCTGATTTGGCCCCGGAGTTGTCACGAGAATCAAAATAATGAAAGCACACATTGTCTTTGCCATGGTGACAGAGATCCTCAATGATTGTTGTTCTGCTTACAGATTCAGTATTCATAACTGTGACATTTAATAAGGGAAACATACGACAAGATTGTTTTCCCTGATCCCGCTAAATGGCATTATTTGACCTGAGTGGTAATTCCAAATTTTGATAAGAACATACCTTTTCCTTTTATCCATAAGATGTTTGGCGAATTTTGCCACATGGCATATTCGGGATGGCTGAGAATCCATTGGCCAGTTCCTGCAGTTTTCTTGTTTTTGGCTGTAGTGAAATTGGTCAAACAGTCTGGAGCATTCAGCCACTCTGAAATTTTCTTTTCCTCATCACTTGTAGATGTCCGATTTCTCTCCTCACCGCTTGCTGTTCCCGGATTTAACTCAGCACATGGGCAAATTGCAGAAAATCTCAGACTCACCCATCACCATAAATTGGCCTCCACTGATTTCAAAGTTGGATGCATTGGCGAACATGCTTTGTGAACTCAGTACCAAAATGATTTCAAAAATCTGTTAACACACCCAGTATCATGACTATTGACATTCAATGAGTGCTTCCTATACAAAAGTTGCTTTCAGCCAAGGGGTGTTCAACCCACTAAGTCCCGACATGACCTTGTTTTTGGGTCATAAGGATTCATGAACCCCCCCCCCTTCCACCGCCTATATATAGTAAAATTTTCCCACACTTTGGAGGATTTCCAACTTCAAATTTGTATTACATAACCATTTTTGTTCCTTTGCACCTTTAAACAAAATTTCCAGAGGCAATTTAATTCACAGCAGTTCATCTAAGTTCAATTCAACCTGGTGTAAGTGCACTTGCATTGACAACATTTTTTGATGGAGGTGCTAAATTGGTACTAAATTGCATCATATCCTATAAAATCCATGTTTTTCAGGGAGATTTGAGATGTTGAGTGCTTTAAATGGTTTTTACAGCCTTATTTCAGTGGTTGAATTGACCTAGAACACCCCTCAGAGCCTCAATAGTATGAAAAATTTTTAGTCATAAGGACTTCTCAGACCCCCCCGAGGTCATGTCAGCGCTTATTTTTTTGAACACCCCTTGCTTTCAGCAAATTTTTTTTAAAAACTCAAAAAAGAATTGATGCTTGCCTATGGTTTGTCACTAATTCCTCGGACATGGTGGGCGGTATCAAAAAACAATCAAAAAGCAGCAAGCCTTATATACTGCACTAGCGCCAACTTGTTGATGATCATTTGCCACGATGTCACTGAGCGCTTAGTTTACATTTGGCGCTTTACAAATTACAAGTTATGACTTCCATCCGCAAACTTTGAACGGCTCTCATAGGGAGACCAAATTAGTTGTATTGTTGAACCGCAGTTGAGAAGAAACCATGAAATTGGTTGGAGACGAATCAGGGAACGATAGCTCATATCTATGTCTTGCAATCGTAAGTCAGAATTTAGTATCATCATCATTTTCTCATTGGCCATTTGCCCTCAAATATTCTTCTCGGCAGTCCGGCGCACAACAGCTCAATCATAGCACAAAATAATGTTCTTCAACTTCGAATACATAGTCAAAATCAGCTTTTTTGATGATAAATGTACAAAAGGCCACGAGCCACATACTGTGGATACTAGTTACAATGACTCTGGTGAACCGAGGTCAAAGATTAAAGCCGACTGATTACTTCAACTGGAAGTCGACCTCAAACACAGGGTGGGGCTCTCCTTGGGGAAGCCCAACAGAGTGCGCCGGTATCGCAATTGAATCTGACGCAGTCTTATTAATCCAGGTGTTGTTCGAGATATGGCCAATAACATGGTTGAACTGATGCTTGTTGAACTCATGGTGGCGACCTTCCTAGAAGAAATTCGCCATGTTGATGATCTCCAATTTACTGGAATTGTTGAGCGCGACACATTGGTTGGGGTTGAAGAGACATACCCGGTCTTCAAAATCGCGAGCTAGAGGTAAATGACAATGTGTGGGAGTGCTCAAAAGGTCCTTCTAACAAAAGAAAGTACGAACCTTGACAGACCAGGTGGCGAGTTCTAGTACCTTTCAACCAATTTCTCGAGTGTATTGATCTGAACATCTTCATCATAAACCTCGTTCGGAGCAGCAGGCTTGGGAGCTCTTGGGAGGCTCCGGGTGATACTTTCGGTTGAGTTTTCACCAGCGGTGAGCAAAAGGTAAAGCCAGAGGGGGAAGCCTTTGAGCGCATCCTTACAAGGAAGAACAAATATCTGCTCTCCACTGTCACTTATTAGTATGTATGAATCAAATCCACAGAACTGAAAGCCAGATAAGAAAACACACTGATGCAGAGGTTTAACGAGTTTCTGGCACAATTATTACCTGGGGTGAAGGGACCAACTTTGTGGATGTGTTGAATCCGGTGAGTGTTGTCGATAGTGTTGATGAGAGCCAACAATATGCATCTGCTGGAGCACTGGCAGCACTGGCAGCACACACCTAGAATCCTTGAGTCTTGTTCGACTGGTTCACTGCGATAATTCCGGCCTTGAAAGTATCGAGATAAGCAGAGTAAAGCACGGCTAGATGCTCAGTATCAGTGTTTCTATGAATATCAAAGATATAATTGCCATTGACAGTGGAAAAGACTGCGTGCAGGTGAACTTTGACGATCTCTTGCAACTGATGGGTCCTCCTCAGAGCGTCAAAGTGCTGAGTAAATGTTCGTACCAAGAAGGGGATCAATTATAATACATCCAAAGCAGTCAGTTGAGCTTCCCTCCACCCCTCCTCTCTCTCCTTTCTCCACCACCACGCCATCCAAGTCTGATTCCATCCTGTTTTCTTCCCTCTTCCTCCCCTATTTCTGATTTCCGATTTTCAATCTGCCCTCTGTTGTGAACTCGAACTTGTAGAAGGAGAGACAAAGAGGCAGAGAATGGAGGGTGGGATCCTTTTGTTATCCTGATTCACAAGGAGAAGCTCCAGGATAACCCAGCTACGGTTTCTGTGAATTCTCAATCACCCATGAAGAGTTTTGCCACTGCTTGACTCTCCGACCACTAACCGAGCTTGATGTGATATGTAACAGTACTAGTGCCATTTGGTTCCGGATTCTGGATAGACAAGGTACAGTTCGAACCACCACTGGCGACAGCCACAGGGTCATAAGCCAATGGTTGAAGAGTTCGAGATACAAGGCTTTATACATGAGATAGACTTGCTAGCAGGCGAAGGAGGAAATAGATCGATTCAGCGGCAAGTGGAGGTTGTTCTAGAGCAACGTTCTATTGATATAGAATGAGTCGGGGCTTTCATTTGTCACTCCTTCAGCCCTGACCAGTCGAATTCACTGATGTTCTTACCACCACTGCTTCATGTCCAAGCCCTTCCACCGTTATCCAGTCCACTAAATCCTCCTTCATCCTTCTGATTCAATCCCAACCGTTCCATTTCAATTGGTGAGTAGAGAATGGAAGATTCGTGTATGTTGGCAAAGGTTTGATTCGATGTACGTGTAAAAATGTGTAACGGAATGGATCAATCCTGCCTGTGCTGGGCTCCGAATCGTATATCAAGGGCATGTCTGTAGTTAGTTCAGGAGTTTCTCTTACAATCGCAGCGCTATCCCTGTTATTGCGAGCCACTCAACGTGTGACTTCTGTCACATATTTTTAACAGCACAGCAACTGCTCTAGCTTCTCTCTTTCTATCTCAAAATATCTGTGGCTGTCGCTTCTGGATTCCTCTCAGTCTGATCACCTGGGCCATTCCGACTTCAACCTACCTCTCTCTCTCTCTCTCTCTCTCTCTCTCTCTCTCTCTCTCTAAAAGAAATCAAGTCATTTTTCTCTCAATTTCAAATGTCTCTTTACAACACGCGTTCACAGAAAAGGGCCGCCGCGCTCCAGGGCAGTACCAACACTACTTTAGCTAGCTGTCCTTCCAGCCACTCTGCCAGCCACTTGGGACCTTCCGACAAACCGCAAAAGGCTATACAGCCCACCAAGGATCGCACCTACTGGGATGTAGTTGCCCCTTGCACAGCGAAAGCTGTGGGACTGATCCACAAGGAGCAATCCAAGGGATCTAGTCCAGAATTGAGCCCTAAGGAGCAATCCAAAGGACTCGGCTCCCAATTCAAAGATGTTGCTTCCATTGCAGCAAAATCTTTGTTGGCACCCAATATGGTAGATCGAACTGGCGTAGAAGTTGATTTAGATAATGAAACATCTACTTCCTCTGAACTTACATCTTCTGACGAAGACAATGATGGACCTTGGACTGAGGTCGTGCCTCGTAGGTCCAGATCATTGAATAACCTTGCAGATTATATGTCTCGCAAGAGGTTATCTAAGCCTGTGAAGCTCGGTAAGGAGCTGAAGGCTACTATGCAGGCAACAGAAAGGTTGCTAAAACCTGCTTGGCATGATTTGGTTCATGAACAACAGCTAGGCCGTTCTCCATTCCCCATATCTGGCCCATCGTCATACATGGCTAAAGGGAACTTTGCTGATCGAAATAATGAGGTCAGCGACATTGAGTTGAATGTTGAGGCACAAAATGTTGCTCTCGCAAACTGGAAGGCCATTAATAATGCTTCCAGATCTGGTAGTAAATCCCAGGTGAATACCAACTCCGATCGCAAAAATCGCCGAGTCAAGAAGACCCGTAAGAAAAATGGATTCATTAAGCGCAAAGAGCACAAGCATAAGCATGCCTGTGTTGAGGGTGAATCAAGCTCCGATTCCGAGCCAGTGAAAGTTGTTAATGAAAAGAAACGCTCTATGCAAAGAGTTGTTACAAAAAATTCTTCTCGAAAGAATAAGTCAAGGAAAAGGGAATCTTCCTCTTCTGAATCTGATGAAGATGAATCGGATTTGTCTCCTGAGTCCTCTTCCAACTCAGAGTCCAAAGAAGATTTGTCATTGGTTGAGGAACAAAGTAGTGAATATAGTTCCAGTCCATCTTCATACTCCTCCAGATCTTCTGGAGATGATTTGAGCAGCTCAGATAGTTTGCAATGTCATGGAAATCATCGTAAACATAGGACCAATTGGTCCGCGAGTTGTTCATATAGACAAAAGGATAAGAAACGTAAATCCAAGAGAAAATTGAACGCACCTAAGAGGATAATAAAACCTCTCAAACCTACGGTTTATGATGGATCAGCAGATTCGGACAAATTCCAATGTTTTGTCCTTGAGGCAACCCATTACTGCAAGGAAGGCAAGGTTGCTAAGGATGAGCAAGTGTTCTTAGTTGCGCATTTCCTAACAGATAAGGCATATGCTTTTTTCACTCACAAGGTTGCAAAGAACCACGATAAGTGGCAGTTGCCAAAGTTCTTTGAGGAGCTATTCAACTATTGCTTCCCTCTCAATTATAGAAACCAGCAGCAAGTGAGGTTGCGACATTGCTACCAGGATGACCGCTCCGTCTCCGAGTATGTTCACTAAGGATGGACAGGGGTTAACCCCTGGGTTGGAATGGCCCTAATCTCACCCTTACCCTCCATACCCTTACCCTTCAAACCTCCAGTTTTTACTAAGGGTTTTGGACAGAATGATGTACCACTCATGAGGCTTTGGGTAAAATAGATATAATAACACTTGAAAACATCCTTATGGATGAGTTGAAGATCATAGGACATTGTGAGATGTATATATCATCAATTTAAAAAAGGAGGGTTTTGAAGGCTTCAACCCCTACCCTTACCCTCCATACCCTTGGGTCAAAAACCCCGGGTTGACCCCTACCCCTGTCCATCCTTAATGTTCACAAACTTGAGAATTTGTTCACGCTTGTTGGTGGTATTGGAAAACACGAACGCGTTATTAGACTCTGGGATGGTTTTAACCAGAACATACATTATGAGCTTCATCATGGGAAGTTGAACAAAGAGTTCCATTCCTGGAATGAAATCGTATACAAAGCTGAATTAATTGAAATGGCAGATTTTGATGATATGGACTCACAAAGTCACAACGAGCAATTGGATTCCAATGATAGTTCCGATGAACATAGTGATTCTGAGTCTTCTGATTCTGAGTCAAATTCCGATGACTCCTGCAGTACCAGGTCTCGAGAACGAAATGATAGAGCTCACCAAGATGATATAGGTCTTTCGGGGACATCTGGTCATCGGCATGATCACACTTACAGTAGGAATGTAAATGGAGGGCGTGACCATGGCCATCGGAATAGTATTGACCACATTAATTGTTTTAACTGTGGAAAATCCGGTCACTTTGCACGAGATTGCCCTGAGAATGGTTTATCTATGCATGGGATTAGTTTTTCATTGAGTGATTCAGATGATTTCACCGTGCTTGACCAGAATCAAGGTTTTGCATTGAATATGGTCCATTTTGGTTCATTTTATGATGAGATGAGTGACACGGAGGGTTTTGAATACCTGTCCGAGTCTGATTCTGATATTGAGGTCTCTACTAGAGATCAGAAAACACTTACCCCAGTGCCTGCCAGCTCGGATACTGGAGATAGCTCACTGCCACCAGCGTTAGATTTGCGAAATTTGGATAATTTGGATGATGGGGATACTCTACCTGACCTTCAGCCAGTTTCCAAGTGCAGCGATGATGACATACCAGACCCTATGTCTGTATATGAGGCCGAATTCAGTGAATCCGACCTCTGGCCGCAGTGTTCAGATTCCGATCCGGTGGAATAGAATCGGACCCTGAGACACAGACTCAAACTCTGCCCAGAAGTGTACAATTTACACAACCGATGCAACATTTTGTCACTGAAGAAAACAGCCAACCTTCAATGTCTTTTGCGGAAATGCCTCACAATGATGATTCTGGTGCCGGATCCTCCAATCGATTCTACGTTAATGGTCCAGATGATAATGTTCAGCCAAATGGTGCAAGTTCAAGGGCAAACCAGCTGAGAAAAATCTTGCTTGCATCATATTTGGGTCAAGAACACGACTGTTATGGAATAGGATCCACGAATCAGGTGACGGAGCATTTGGATCAGATGCCGAATCGCGTTCGCGAGACGCGCCATCCTAGTGAACACTGAATTGTTGTCGAACTGAGCTGGATCCTTAGATCCTCCTCCTGCCGCTGACGGACTTATCAGCATTTTTAATTATTATTCCAATTTCGATAATTTCTTTCTTTCTTCACTTATACGCACTCGATTTATTTACTGACTTACTTATTTTCAAAAGTTGCTTACTTGTACTTGGTGGTCTTCTTCGTAGACCAGGAGGGCGTATGTAACGGAACGGATCAATCCCGCCTGTGCCGGGCTCCGAATCGTATATAAAGGGCATGTCTGTAGTTAGTTCAGGAGTTTCTCTTACAATCGCAGCGCTATCCCTGTTATTGCGAGCGACTCAACGTGTGACTTCTGTCACAAAATGCCAAGCGTGGAAAACGACATGTTCCACGTTCACTTTCACTCTTACTCTAGAACGTCCACCCAGTTTTTTCTCCCTTCCACTTGTTATTTCGATCCGGCTACTACACATAACGGTTCAACGCGAGCTGGAACGCGAATAGGAATCGTCTTAACAATAACCCATTCTACGCAAATCTGTCAATAAAAGAAAGGAAAACGAAGTCTATGCCGACTTTACTGTCGTTAAATTCATCCTTGCGCTTAGGCCCTAATCCTGCCTTACCTCGTGCTAGCATCAATTTCCACATCTGGAGCTGGAGTTCCGCATTACTAAACAGCCATTTACGAGTTGGATGGCCGTAGCAGTGCTCATGCGAGTGGGATAAGCTGCAGGGAGAGTGGTAACTACTAACAGAGTTTAAAACGGCAGATGCGACTTCGATCTCGGCGGACAGCTATCCTACCACAGCAGCAGCCCAATTAACCACTTCCCTCACATTTGAAGTAGCGTGTCGAACTTTGCAGGAGTAGAAGTGTATGAAGCAACAGATTTAGGCCGGTATAGATACTTTTCATCGACGAAATAGACCAGCGCTCAACTTTTAATGACCACGAACGAGCACGAAGAGCGCAGAAACCCAATGGAAATATTGATGAGCACACTCAATTCCCGTCTCTCATCTCCCTTTGTCGTGGATTCTATCCATGCGGCATGCTGGAGTGTTCGTGGCCATCATCTGCCAGAGGCTTGAGCAATGCAATGTTTTTTCATGGCATTTATAGTATTATTTTGAAGGCGTCCAAGACCTCTGTCATCTAGAGCATGGAATCAACCAGGGAGAAAGGAACGTGTACATGTATCGGCAATCGCTTCTGGCCCTCCCTTCTCGAATGATATATATCACTGACACGTCCCCTCTTTCCTTCCCATTTCTTCCTACCACCTCCACTTGTTCAATTCCTTAGGTCCTCCGGGTTGATCATCTCCCGTCCTCCCAGGAAGGAAGGATATCTGGATTCGGAGTAGAGTTTGTGACCCAGGACAAAAGCTATCTGTCGACCTCGAAAAATTCGTATGCGACATCTAGTCCATGGCGAAGTCATGGACATATCTTCATCCAGCCGAACCAGAGGTTGATTTCCGAATGATGCTTTGCTCGTCGAGTCGAGCCCTTAACATCCCAGCACTGGCTAGTTTCTACTCTGGAATACTCTGCCAAACATGATTCACGACTCCTTGACGACTCCGATAGTACCCACAAACAAACGTCAACGTCCAGCGGAGCGGCAGCGAAAGTGCGTGAAAGCATCTTCGCTTCCGCATCCATCATCGTCGCTGCGAGTGCTCAATCTGAGCTCTCACTTTCTCTTTTATGTCCCAGCCCTCCTACTGCCCTTCTTTCCAGAATTTCACACACGGGTTATCTTTCCTGACTTACATACATGGTTTACCTCCTTCGGCATATCCTCATCTAGATAACTCATTCATAGTTTTACTTCACCACCTTCTGATTAACTAGCCTACAACTGCTCTACATTCAATATCGATACTTCCGAGTCTTACACCACTAGTAGCAGACACAATACACGCCAATGCTGTTGTCATTGCTTGCGAGCATTCAGTTTGCTAGAAGTGAGCTAGTCGCGTGATTCGTGGGCCTCGAATCACGCCGCGTTCCTGCACCTTGTGCATCAGCCCCTGCAGATGTGGACACATTGTCAAATTCTGCTGTCATGTCTTGCATTTCTATGGATCCATTTGTGTTTTCGGTATCCCGGGCAAATACCAATGATGATCTCTGTCCCGGGGTAGAAGTGAATTGTCTATTGGTATTGCTGGGGAAATGTAATGCACCACCAGAGAGGTAAGCACGGTTGTTCAATATGATGACAAGACTATTTGAATAGCTAATTGCAAAAGTTAAAAAGGAATTAATTAAACACTTGATAGTTGCACTAAAACTTACACTTTTCCAAGAATAATTGACCTGAAATATGCAACATCCAATAACTAAGCGGATACATGGTGTAATCTTTTCTGTGACTCACGGACAAGTGAAGTAGACAGCAACCTCAGGCTGAGAGCAACTCAGCATTGCGGATACATGAAAAGGCCATCTAACTTACTGGTACTACAACTAGTAAAACCACCACTAGGATTGCAAGTGCACCTGTTCAGGTATTCATTAGCGACCGGCATCCGGAGCATATCTAAAGCAGAAGTATCTTACTCGAAAGAAGATTGGTCTCAACAGTGAGGGTTATTATACGTGTGAGTATGTACTGAGATTGTGGATGCATTCTTTTGCGTGATTTTGTCAGCTGTGGAGATAATATATATATAATCAAACATCAAATACTGATACAAGAGAAATCACCCACCAATATTGTCATGGTCACAGCAATGAGAACATCTGCTCCCGCAGCCGCAATGTTGATAACCTTTGAGTGATATTTTATGAAGGGGTTACTAGGCATTACATATAAACGAGGATACCCACATCGACGATGGGGAGGGTTGCGGTAGTAACAGCACCGGCAAAGGTTTGAGCAGCATGACCCTGTAATATATATGTTGGTCAGATTTCTTAGCAATATAGGTAGTAAAGAAAAGTAAAAATAAAAGTCTTACCACAACGGCACCATAAATTCCAGCTACTGCTCCAGTGAGCGCAATCTGTGATTTATGGGGAAAAAAATCAAATTGGATAAGTAGTGATTGAGTACAATGTACATACCAGCATTACAAGGATGCAAACAGGCCAAGTTTTTTTGCTAAGTGTGTACATGCGATAGCAATAGAAGCATTGGACAATTGCAGCAAGGAATGCACCCAGCATTGGAGTGTCGAAAATGGAGAGGTACACTTGATGAATAAAGAGTGGATTGCCAAAACCAACAGCAAACCAGTGATACTGGTCGGCCAGAGACATGAATGTTGCAGCAGAGTCAAGCATGAAAACACCATACACTGAAGTCATTGTCAGCGGACATATGAAGTGTTAAAATAATTTTTGGTCACCTAATATCTTGACATGTGTTGCATCTGCAGGAAAGGACAAATAATACACATCTAGAACATTGCAAGGAGTTTCAGTATTCACAGTATAAAATACAGCATCCGGTGGCCAGTACATACATACTTGACAGCTCAGTACACCAAACAAGTATGTGTTGAAAAGACCTCCAAAGACCTACAGATGTATTGCTTACCAGTTGTGTAAAGATTACATTTCTGATTCTAACTCACAAGAGGTGCAGTCCTAAAACGTTAGACCCAAGCACGATGAGTGCAGAAATGAGTACAAATTATGAGAGAACTCACAGTCGGGAAATATTGGAAGGAATTGGAGGAAGACCCGATGTAGACATTGTTACTCTGTACAATGCTCGAATATCAGTCTTAAATGGAATCTGTGTGAAAGCAGTGGAGTAAGCGACCTATGATCGCCTCGAGAATGTACCTTATTTAAGGGCATTTCCAACCAGCATTTCCAACCAGTTATAGTGCATACATTTATCAGAAGTTAGCGGAGTCTATCTTGAATCTATTTTTTCCCATCCTCTGCTTGAACCTTGCGCGGAAAACCCCGGCGCTGCATGGCATCATGATGGTTCAGCGCAAACACACAGCTTGCACACAGCCCGTTCCTGTATCAGCTGAGACTCTTGAGTCCTTAGTCACAGTACAGAAACAAAAATAGTGCAGCATCACGAATATGTTGGATTTCCGTTAAGTTAGAGATCAAACACATGGTGATGCAGTTGGAGAGAGAGATGAGACAGAGAGTAACACCAATGGAGCCTGAGAGAAATTTACGAGGCACAAGGGCCAGGCTTACACAGTAATGTTTGCGACATCTAAACTCAGGAGTAGAAAGAATTTTACGGAGTTACTATGGGTTCCCGCGCCTCATTATATCCATCATTGCATAGCCCAAAACTCGCCCATTCCTCAGCCAAATGTAAACCAAACTTTCCAGCGACTACAAAACTTTGTAGAGGAATTGAATACATTGTTGAACAACGGATCAGTTCCTTTGCAAATTTTCGTGCTTGTCGTGGGTGTCGTGGTCCGTATTCAGCAAGCAGAGGAGGAGGATGGCGAGGGAGAAGTTGAAGATAGATAGAAGTGATTAATCCAGCCCACTTGGTGCAGGTTGGAACTTGAAGGATGTGTGATGATTTGTATGCTTTGCTCTGTGCGTACCAGCGGATAGCCTTCAAGGTCATCGTCGTCGTAACGACGTTGTCGTTGAGGCTAGGTGGAGATGAAGTGTTAATAACTTAAATCTGCTTCCCTTCACGCCCAATATCGTGGTTCCGCTGCTTGTCTGTTGGAACTTGGCGATGGGTCTTTGATTTTACTTCGTGAAATATGGTCGGTGGATGTCTAAGCCGGAGAGACAGTGTAAATATTCAAACACCTGGAATGTTGAGAGGGCACGGCCATCGAGAATAAAAAGTGAGGTCTAAAACTTCCATGAAAGGGCGAAGCAAACTGAAGGGAGCAGGATAGTTATTAATATTATAGGGAAATGTCAGCATTTCATGGGATAGTGGTAACCTGGACTAGCAGTAAGTATGCTTTGACCTGCTGACGGTTTAATCCCCTCATAATGCATTCAGCCCACTGTTGAAAAACTTATACTTTTTGAATCCCTGGAGAGTTGCGATCATCAAATGCAAAGAATAATGGAAGGAAGTGAGGGGTCTGTAGGCTAAGGTCTAGGAGTATATAGTCTCCCTTAGAAGGACTCGAAATACTTACACTAACTGTGTGTGTGTGTGTGTATGTGTGTGTGTATAGAGAATTCAATGCAATGTTGCCAGCAGTTCATATACTTATGGCAAAGTAAATCTCTCTCTCTATCACGGTAAGCCAGTTTTATGAGTATCATATTTGAAGTTACATTCATAGGCACAAATATGAATTTTGCATTACGAGCCAATGGCTCCATGTAATGCATAGCAGGTGAGCAAAGTAAATCCCTTTGTAGTTATGTCAGTACTGCATATTGAGGTGCCAGTAATGCACCAGTAATGCACCCACAAATGGAAAACTTGGTTAAAACTTGATAGATTAGCTTCAAAATTTCCAATATACTTATTAGGATATACTTTGAACTTGATGATTCCAAACATTGGTAATCTTAGAAGATGTTTTGGTGTTGCAAGCATGCTCCCAAAAGGTGCCAAAAATTGGGGAGGCTTGGCAGGCTGCCATGCTCTGGAAATGCCCGTAAGTGTGATCCCTTGGCAATTTTGGCACTCTTTTACTGGCTCTCAAGCACAAAACTTCATTTGGAACCCTTGGATTATGGATGTTTAAAATCCTCTCCCAGGCATAAGAAAAATTATTGCCTTGTGCGATTACAAACTTGTTACAATTTACAAACTACAAAATCTGATTTGAAAGAAGTCCTGAATATTTTTCTTTCCTTGTATTTTAAAATTAAATAAATAGATCTCTTGATTACATTTATGAGAGTGTAAATCAAAAAAAATGAAGAGCGACGAAGAAGAAATACACTCTAGGGAAATGATTTACGGTCAGAAGCAATGGAGCGCTAGATCCGGCACGCGCGCTCCGCTTGTACGCTTTGGCCGGTCAAAGCAAACGAGTCGTCGTTCAGTTATGGCTGTGCGCGTTTTTCTGGGCACCTTACAACAATTGGGTGGGCGAAGCGAACCCAAATACATTTCATTCGTTAAGAGCAAACATCGCTAGTTCACTACAATTTCATTGCATTCGGAACAATTTCGATCCAGTACCTAAGTTCATTCGTCCGAAAATCACTCAGCGTTGACTACGTAGTAGTAACGAAAGCACTCACCCATCAGGATCCAAGATGAACGCAATATGCCTCATTTTCCCGTCCTGAGGCCTCTTCTTAAACTGTACACCCAATTGCTCGAATCGAGCACAGGACTCTTCGACATCGTTCACGGTAATGGCAATGTGACCGAATCCCTTTCCAGGATCACTGTTGCCAGACGCGTAGCCGGGGAAGGAGGCGTCAGATTCAGTGCCGTGGTTGTGTGTTAGCTCGAGGACGCCTGAGTTAAAATAGGAATGAGTTTCTTATTAAAGGCGCGGGAGTCGATGGAGCAAGAAGGGAAGAAAGACAGCGACCCATGACCATTCCAGGATCCAAAAAAATTGAGAGATTTTCGAGTTTGAGGTCGGGAAAACAGCGCAGAGTAAATTGAGGTCATGAATGAGCCGAAAGGAGGGAAGATGAAGAGGCGAGTGAGAACAGGAATATAGATTCTTCGACTTGCCTTCCCTCGCAAACCTGGCTTTATCCTTGTCTTCCGCAGACATATCCTTGTAGTTCTGGCCCTGGTCAAAAGCAAGGAAGTAGAGGGTGAAGTCGCCCATGTTCTTTTCTGTGGAGAAATCATAGTCAGGAAAAATGAGACTAACCGTTCGAAGCTTGAATCAAGGACGGCAAAAATCTTTCATCGATTGAAAAGCCGCGAGATCAGGAAACAGTACCGCAAATGGATAGCTTACCGGACAGAAGATCCATGCCAATGATCTTTCTGAATGTTAGCTGGGTTGTAAATCCGCCTTCAAAGACGCTGTACCTCGGTATAGAACTTCAAAGAGACCTTCGGGTCTTTAACACGAATCATCGTGTGGTTGAACTACAGATTAGTTTTTCAGTCAATAATTCGAATTTTTTCGCGGAAGGAAGGTATGCATACCTGGAAGCTAGCTGTTTCTGCTGTGCGAGGCATTGTGGTGAGAGTACGAAAGAAAGAAGCTTTTGCGTGATATCATCGATTCGTCGTCGTGTCCGGGTTCATGTCGGCCCGTTGTGATTAATATAAATCACGGGCCGTCTTACAGTATCTTTGGTACGGCCTACTAACCCAGCTCAAGCAAGCTAGATATGAAGAACTTCACCCATTTACGAAGTAATAAAGCCGCGCGCGGCGCGACTTTTTACGGTATGGTATCAGTTGGCTGTGCACGTGATCGTCTTGAGTTGAACCCAGCTTTGCTCGTCTTTCTCGGATGGTGAACCTTGATATCATTTCACTGATATGCAAAGAACTTGATCCCGATGCCACCAATAACTAGATCAACTGGGAAGACTGAAGAATTCGGCGGATGACCTTGTTGTTGCTAGGCCTCAGGCTCTCAGCACAATTTCCTAGATGTACTTTGGAGGGAAATCCATAGCCCGGACCCCTTCTTCATTTTCTCCCAGCAAAAACCATCCCAGAAACAAAGCATAAGGCTTCTAGCTGCAGATAGCTTGAACTGACTAGATTTGACATTCATGACATCACTGGTAGTGTGTGGCTCGGGTTGGGATCGGGACTCAGAATGTCCTCCCGTCCCGACTCGACAAGATATCCCGACTATCTTGGTGCAACGAAACTACTTGAAATAATACTATAAAAAGACAAAGTGTAGTACCAGTTACAATAAGAGATCATCATCAACAAAGAAAATATCATCGTCATCTTTCTCGGTGTTGGCCTTCCCCTTCCCCTTTCCAGTATCCCTAAGCAATTCAACTAGTTCTGCATTCGAGATAAAGTCTTGCCATGACCAGTCTCCGAAGCACATGAGTGCTCAAATCGTGTTCATGCGAAGACAGTTACGAAGGTGACATATCAAGATACAGCCATGCAAGAATGAACGTTCAACAACTATGGAAGAGGCTGTAGTCATATTAGTACAAGAGATAAGATAAAGGTAGGTAGACGTGTCATGTACCCATGGCTGTATGGATTGAGATAGCGAGCTTGGCAAGATTTGGGTATACTTTCCTATTCATCAACCACCATGTTAAAGGATTTCAGCTGGAACGCAGCTGTCAGTGAGGTAACGGTCCAGTTTGTCCATCTCACTATTCGGCAAGTCTGTACTGGTTTGCGCGAACATGAGCGAGACGAAGGAGTTGGCAGGTTTTAAAGTCTGTATCATCACATGTAGCGTGAGCTATGAATGCAAACAATTAAAAAAAAAACGCACATTAGCTTTTTGAGCTTGGGGAGCAGTGGAAGACAAGTCAGCAGTGGGTTTAAAACGAGTCCATGCATCTTGAGTAACATCAACCGCACCTTGAATCCATCCATCTTCCCAATTAAGTCATCAAAAATATGTGAGCTTGAAAGATGGGTGAAGAACTGAACAGAGGTCAGAAACACAATAGATACGAGGTAATGAGATAAAAAAACTCACCCATGGCAATACGATAAATATGCGAATCATCGGAAAGGGAGTAGTACTTGTTCAGTGTTTTTTTGCCTACCAAAAATGCGTAACGAAGCGGTGCACAAAGCTCTCGCTCATCAATAATTCCGGTTGTGAAAGCTTCATCGATGGTGTCCATGGCAGGTATAACGGCGGAAATGTTGGGTGAATTAGACAAGAAGAATTCCGTAGCATCCTTGAGAATCTGAAGGAATTTTAGTAGATGGAACTTGAAGAAGTAATCGAATGCATACCTTTAATGCAGACATGAGACCCTCAACAGCTTCCCATTCATTGTCACTAAGCATATAGTCTGCAAGCCCATTCAATGAGCCATCCGTAAACTTGATCACATATTCCTTCAACTCCAGAAACACCTTCAACATGTTGTATGTTGAGTTCCAGCGAGTCACTACATCGTGAGGAAGGGTTCGATTTTCGAAAGGGGTTGAGGCTGTAACTGCACGCCAATGAGGAAGAAGGAGAGTAGGTGAGTTAATAATCTTGAAGGATATCCTGCGAGTCTGTGAGGAGCGAGGAAAAGAAAGATGATGAAGAATGATGCATGAGTCAGCTGGGCTGCAAATGTAGGCCTGCACCAATTCCGAGTGACAACCAATTCACCTGCCGACTCAAAATTTCCTTTACGGGAAATAAATTCGACAGGTGAAACCAATTGATGAGAACTTCCCAAAATGGCAAATTCTCGTCAATTGGTTTGTGCCAAGAATTGGTACAGACCTATTTGTATGTAAAGGCATACGTACCTTGATCAGAGCACCACGAATGGGCTTGACGCCGTTATTCCATTCCATTCTTTCCTCCTCCGTCATCTCGTTGAAAACGTCGACAAACCCTTCAAGGTCATCTTTCGCCTGCTCTCTGTTATCTTCAAGATCTTTCAGCTCCACCTGAAGCTCCTTGATCTCAGTATCCTTTGAGATAGCTTCCAGCTCGCTACCTTCATCAACTTGATTCTTCATTCGCTTGGTCTCAAACGGACGTAGTACGCCTTTTGCGGTTAGGTTGATTGTGTGTGCAAAGCAATGCACATGTGCCGCAAGCCCCGGAAACGCAGGAAGAAGCTCGCTAAGCTTCCCAACCATTACAGTGTTGGCCAATGCATTGTCGCAAGTGATAGATATTATCTTTTTCGGTACGTGGTCGATGATATTCTTGAGTTCAATTTGTGGACCTACCTTGTGTTCAATTCCGTAATCCACTAGCACTTTTCAAAGAGCCTTGGCCATGTTCTCACTGGAATGTGAATGTGGTAGCTCCACGAAGTCAAGCAGGTGAGTTACCGTCTCTTCTGTCCCATTGTCCTGCTTCCTAAGCCGACTCATAGCAACACTCATCCATGCGCAATGGTTAGGAGAGGTCCAGCAGTCCAGTGCAATCGGAATCTCGCCATCGTAGTCCTATTCATTCAGAAGGTGAGCAAAACTTATATTTGTGTTCAAATACTGACCTGTAATTCTACAGCAATTTTTTCTTTTGTTTTCTCAAACAGATGCTTTACATCTCTTGACATGGTCTCTTTACTTGGGACATATCGGTCTGGACGACCTTCCTTCTGCAACCAATGATAACCACGGTCCTGGACAATGCGAAATGGACAAGCACACTCAGATACCCAACGTGCCATTACAATGCTGCCAGACAATCAGCCCTCATACTCCACGCTACATATTTCTTACACATACCGTATGTTCTCTTTCGATGGCGGGGTCGTCGAGAACGATTCTGCCCATCCTTTCACAGTTCGAAGCGCTGCTGTCAGCATTGACTGTTTCTTTGACCCGAACTTTTCAATTGCCTCACGTGCCCTTGATAAATCCTTCGACTCTTGCGCTGCCTTTATGGCCTCGTCTCCCCAACATCTCTTGGCATCGATGAAGCACACCTGTTGAGATGTAATTGGTAAGTGCCAGAATAGATTTGTGATCCCTTACTCACTTGTTGAGGCAGCATCTGTTCCTGTCAAGCCTTGCTTTTGGGTCGAACGACAGTTGCGGCAAGCAAATACAGCATACTTTGCAATGTCCTTGTCAAATTCAACTTTGGGATCAGGATGATAGAATGCGTAGATAGGAGCGGTTCGCTTGGCAATCCGCTCCACTACATGGTGAAAGTAAGTACTGTATTGAGATCTTTCCAGGGGAATACTGACAGATTTGTTTCCGCTGTTCTTCTTTTGTAGCCTTCGGATTCTCGCCATCGGATGCCTCGTTGTCAGACAGGAGGTTAATGACTGACAAGCCAGTATGGGAGGAGGCCTGTGCTTGACTCTGTGAGGGAGTAGGAGATGATGGTGTTGACGGTTCATTGGTGCTGTCCTCATCGTTATCTGCCCAAAGTTTGTTTGTTTTTTTTTTGTCAAGACTGAATGCAATACGTACTGCTGTCAACAATTCTTTGCGATTTACTTTTTTGAGATACGGCATTTGCCACGCTTGCTTTTAATTTTTTGATTGGGTTAGATGTGGAGGAGCTTGCATTGTTTCAATGCTTCATAGTGGGAGGAAAAAGAAATATTTTTTTTTGTGTAAGTAATGATCACAACCAGAACTACCTAGGTATTCGTAAGATGGAGGCAAATGTGAGCAGTGGCTCATCGGGACGCTGAGTTGGGACTCGAGCCTAAATTGTTCATCCCATCCCGATCCCAAAAGTTTTTCCCGACCTGAGTCCCAACGTTTCCCGAAAATCCCGAGCCACACACTAGACATCAGCAAAACCAACCTATGACACGGTATTTGTATACAAATCACACACCCAATAATTATGCTTCAGCCAAGCTGAAGCATGGTGTAAAATAAATTATTTCAATGCCTATGCAAAATATACTTTTTCTGACACATAGGGAAGATAATCATTTTGATAGACCAATGAATAAAATTCCTATCTTCTGAATTTTTGAATTTACACTGACTTGCAAAAGAAGGATTTCACTTGAACTCCAAAAACAATATTTTCAATGTGGACTTGGATGCAGAGAGTGGTGGCAGGTGGACAAACCCATGGGTACCTGTGGGTATATCTGTGTGAAAACCTGTAGGTATTGCACACCCATGGGTATTTTTTGTTGGAGATATGGGCATCGGTGTATTGGGCAAAGCACCCTAGTCAACGGTTTCATCTTTCTTGCTATCTTTGATTGTCATCTACATACGTTTATTTATATTCTTATCCAGTAGCTAGGCTGTACTTATCTTGGAAGTCTGTTCCACAGAAGTATATGTAGTTGCTTATATTCTGTAGCAGTTTTGTCACTGTCCCCCAGAGTTTATCTCTTCACTCTGGGGTGAGTTTACTTACTTTATTTATCCATTAACCATATACTGACTATCTCGTAGCTTTAGACTCATTTGTATATTGTTAAGTACTTACTCAATACAGAGTTTATCTCTTCACTCTGGGCTTTAGACTCATTTGTATATTGTTAGCTCTCACAGGTTATAGGACCCCTGAATTGCTCATATTTATTGTCCTACTCTACACCATGTCGTCAACCACTGTTAACGCGCTCACCAATTTGCTACTGAATAACATGCCTACTCTCAACCCGGCTGGCAAGAACTGGGCCATCTTTGAGTTGCATTTCATCTCCACTGTCCAAGGAAAGGGTAAGTGGGGCCATTTCAATGGGTCCACTCCTTGTCCCGCTTTGACCAACACAACCGTCTCTCTCATCTCCAATATGGAGGACTGGTTAAAGGACAAGGCCTCAGCTTGCAACATGTTGCTTTCCAAGGTGCCTGACTCCATCACCCTGAAGCTTTGAAAGTATCTTACCACCGAAGCTGCTTGGGCTGCTCTTGTCACGGAGTTTACAGAGAAGAGTGGGTATGCACAGACCAACCTTCAGCAGGATTTCCTGGATTCTTGTTGCCCTGGCAAGGGTAATGTTTGTGAGTTTCTCAAGAAGCTTGAAAAAAAACAGGAATCACTTGCTGCAGTTGGTATCTTGATTGACAATATGGATTACCGTTCCACTATCTTGCATGGAATTCCCCAGCATTATTCGGACTTTGCATCTTCGGTTCTGACTGCTGCAAAGTTGATGAATCCCTCCCAGCCTATTACTCCTTCGGCTCTCGCCACTTCGATCTCTGAGGAATATGACCGCCAGGTTTGTTGCAAGTCCAATGAAAAGGGCTGGAATGGGAATGGGAAGGATGGTGATGATGACGAGGCTCTGGTTGTTGCTCCATCCACTACATTGTGTGGTAGTAAAGGGTCCTTGAAAGTCACCTGCTGGAAATGTGGAGAGAAGGGACATGTGAAGAGAGATTGCCTGAAGAAGGGCAAGTCACCTGGATCTGGTAAAGGGTCTGGTGGGAATGCAAACACAGCTGAGTCGGACTCGGATTGGGAGGCCGGTGGTGCTTTTGCATTGGCTAGTGACTCTAGCAGTGTTCTGAGTCTCCAGAATGTGTTGGACACTGACATCTGGAGTGATACTGACTTGGTGTGCTTGGGGGAAGAATCTGGAGAAGGTAGTGAGGATGTTTTGTTATTCTCTGATGTTGTGGAAGATGCAACTATTCCAGACTTACCAGATGGTTTTGAAGAGGACTGGAGCAATGTTCAATCATTCCATAGCAGCTTGGACTCAGACAGGGTGATCTCCCTAGAGTCTGATGGTTCCTCTGAGCCAGTTGTCCCTGTCTTGAAAGGTAGTGACATACCTTCCTCTGCTTGTTCTGAGCTGTATAACTCAGGCTGTAGTTGCCATATCTCCCCTTACCATGACAACTTCTCCAACTTCAAGTCCATTCCCCCAAAGTCTTTCCGTGCCACAAATAAACAGAAATTTGATGCTGTTGGCATGGGGTCAATTACCGTTGATGTTCCTAATGGTGTTGATGTCAGTTTGCTTCATCTTACCAAAGTTCTCTACTCACCTGAGTTTGGTTACACACTCATCTCCATTGGGAAACTTGATGATCACAGTTTTTTGGCAACATTTGTGAACAGGAAATGCACAATCTGTACACCAGATGGTGATCTAGTTGGGGAGGTTCCCAAGAACAGGGGAGGCCTCTATCATGTTGACCGAGGGGGAGAAGAAGAGGAAGGAGCTGCAGCTGTGGAAACAATCAGTCTAGATCACCTTCATTGCCGCATGGGACATATCTCACCTAAGGTTACCTGTCATATGGTGACCAAAGGTTTTGTGACAGGCATCAAGCTTGACAACAAGGGACCGCAGGACATCTTCTGCGAGTCCTGTGTATACGCAAAAGCTATGCATAAACCTGTTGCGAAGGAGAGGCAGGAGGGATCCAGAGTGGAAAAGTTTGGTGAGGAGGTTCATTCCAATTTGTGGGTCCAGCACCAGTCCAGTCGCTACGTGGGAAACATTATTATGTCTCATTTATTGATGACTCAAGTTGTTATGCTTACCTCGAATTTCTTTGTCGTAAAAATGAGGCTTTCTGTCACCCGAGGCTCTAGCCTTATTAAAATAAAGCCCAACAACTTGTCATAGGTGCATTTCAATATTTGCGACAGCTATATAGAGCCTACAGTACTGACAGGGGAACCCTAACCATAGTATGATAAGATGAGGCCATATCTCGGGAACAAGGGACCGTGAGAAAAAACGGAAAAGGCTACACCCTGTTATTTTCAGCTCTCTTTCTGATGGTGGTATCTATTTAACCCTAACCCTAAAAGTGAATTATGCCAAAAAAGGAAAACAGTGCACATAGGTTAGGGTTAAGGTGGTTAGGGTTTAGGGGTTGAGGATAAAAATGGGGGTGTGGAGGCTTGCCCCCACTGTTATAATATTAGTCATCATTAGGGTTAGGATACGGGGTAGGGTTAGGGTTGGGTGCAGGTGACCTGTACGAGCATGAGAAAAGTGTCCTTTTTTTCTCACAGTCTCTTGTTCTCTCTGTACAGATATTACAACTTTGGTGCTGACAAGTTGTCCCAAATATTAAAATGCACCTCCAAGAACTTGTCGGGGTTTATTTTAATACTGCTAAAGAACCAGCTGTTTCTGTGCCTATCTCAAATACAAGGCCACATTTGAGGTTCCAATCGAGGTCCTTCACTCTGATAACAGTGGCAAATATACTGGTAAAGAATTTTATAAGACCTCGGTGAGGTCAGAGCTAAGTTTCACCCAAATAAACACAACTGGACTGATATTGTCAAGGTATTCGGTATGGGTAAGGTTTAAGCTAAGGTAAATAAGTGAGATGACATGATATATATAGTAGTGACATAACGTAACATAACAACATGAGAATAAGTAATAGGGGGCATTCCTCCCCGGCCAGATTGAGTCCATAGGAGCAATCAATAATTAAACTCGGTGATTGAGTACCCATGATAGCGTGTCGTGAGTGCCTAATCAACAAGTCAGGCAGTTGGAATGATATTCACAATATTGTGTTGTGAAAGTCAAAGTAACTGGGCCTAGGACATCCACGATAGCGTGTTGTGAAAGTCAAAGTAGTAGGGGCTATGACATTCACAAGAGCGTGTCGTGAAAGTCAAAGCCTAGCACTCACTTCAACAACGTGTTGAGGTGAGCACTGATAGTGCAATGGGATGATTAACTACCGCTGATTCCCTCCATGGGGGTGGTAGGCGGTACTTCGGATTGGGCCGAAGTTGTAGGTACTTCGGGCTGGGCCAAAGCTGGGGATACTTTGGACTGGGCCAAAGCTGTGGTGGGTAGAGAGCCAGAGGCTCCTGCTGAGTTACTGCTCGATGCAGTCGGATGGAGTGGGCTGCCGTAGGGCAGACCACCGCTGGTGGGAGGAGGAGGCACGGGGAAGAACATTGTCCCTGGCATTGGGAGACTCGGATGGGAGACCAAGCCGTTTGCAGTCCAGACATTCTCGTTTAGTCCAGCAGGTATCATACCTCCGGACACTGAAGTCTCAACTCAATCTCGCATTGCACAAGCCTCGTTGGCTGTGAGGCTATCCTTGGAGCGGAAAGCAGTGATCCATTTGAGTGCGAAGACTGCTGTGTCTTCCCCCATCAGGATCATAACACCTTGGGAGGCGTAGAACGCTGCTACACTATCCAGTGTAGCGTTCCGAGAATCGGAAGCCAGGAAGTGTTCTACCGTGACTTCAGAGGCGACTGTTAACCCTGTTGATCCAATCAACGAGGCATACAGTCCTGGAGTTGCGAACAACTCTGTGGATAGAAATAGGAAACGATTCCACTCTGTGGCAGGCGTTCCCCTTGGCGTCCTAGGTGCCCTGCCAGTAATGAGCAGGTGTCCTCGTATGCTGCGCACCGAAACGTGATTTTTAGAATCACGTCGAATGCCACCAGTGTTGTCTGGGTAGGAGTAGTGGTATTGCGCCCAGTACTCAGGTGGATTGGATTGGGTGGGTGCTTTCAACCCCTCCAACCGAGTCGTCGCGCTAGATGACAGGTCTTGGTCAGCACCCATGGAAGGCTTTGCCTTCTTGGTGTGCTTTTGACCCTTCCCTTTGTCCTTCTTCGCACTCTGATCGTAGGCAAATTCTACAAACTGTGGCTGGGAGAAGTTGGCAATGGCGGTACGATTGACGTCGTTCCACTGGTTGACTGGCTTTTTGACTGCCTGGTCGTAGCAATCTCTACACATCCTGTAGGCAGGCCAAGGCCCATCGGTGGTAACACCAGAGTCATCAAAGGCTTGTACTCTATGAGCCAATGCGATGTACTCAAGGGCCGTGGTGATATCCACACCCTTCCTGAGATGGTGGATCCCTCCTCCGTGAGGAACTGGAAGTCCCATCTGCTCGTTGCGTCGTGCATCCGAGGCATCATTGCCATAGACAATGAAATCCTCAGATGTGCGGTACCCACCGTCAGGCAGGTCTTCTGGAGGCACAGGTCCCTGCATAATTGGGGGAAGACCAGACAGGGGTTGGGCCTCATCCCCAATGATGATGTTGACAGATTTGACATCAGAGAGGTTGACCATCTCTGCATCTTCATGCTGGGATGAAGCAACTGCACCTGTAGCTGCTACCTGATCACATCAGCCTTGGTAAACTGCCCAAGGTCTGATATGATCAGCACTATGGCTGGCTTGGATCAATACTTGTGGCGAGCAAAATCCGTACAGATATGCTCTTGATCTGGGAAGGGAGTTACATCCTTCACCGTGTTGTTGTTTCATTGACAATAGTCAACGATGGTACGCAACATACCATTTTTCTTGGGTATACACAGCATGGGAGCTGCTTGTGCTGCATTAGCACAAACCCACCACTGTGCACGGGTGTATCAACCCAACTTAGTGATAAGTTGGGTCTTTAGACCGTCTGGGCAGCGCGGCATGTAGTAATGATACCTGCATTGCTCGTTGATCAAGGTGATCTTATGGTTCACCTCACAAATTGGAGGTAGTTCCTCCGGTGCACCAGACAGCATATCTGCGTACTGGTGTAGTATTCTGGCCCGTATCTGGGGAATTTGATTCTCCAAATATGGGCCCAACTTGGGGAGTGTTGAATAGTCAACGCTCTCCGTGTCGTCAATAGGCATAAGCCTCTCAACCTCTGGTGCAGAGTCTTCTGCAAACAAGTATAGTTGATCCATTGGAATATCCTCCAATGGGATCCTGAGGAACGGCACAGAATTGTGCCTTCAATGTGAATGTTTCCGCAAGCAGGAATGTTTGCACAAACCTTTGCGGTTTGTGCTGGTTCTAGGAGGGGATTTCCTCCTAGTCTTATGTCTCTCGAAGGACAATTTGACCTTTGGGAACATTCCCTCATTTTCTGAGGGACGTGAAGAGGTATCTACTACTTCTTCTGTTTGCATAGTGGAAGCAGAAATTGCTTCCATGTCGTTCAAGTCTTGCATGGCTCTAAGCTCTGCTTGACGCTTGACCTCTCCTGGGAATCGTTCCCGAGAGAATTCCTGGACAATTTCAATATATTTATTGATATCGTCTACTGTGAACTTCTGCACCTTCGGTGAACCCGAAGGATTGTCCTCGTTGAAGCTTTCAAGGACTACTGGGAAATTTTGAGGGAAACTGCGAGCGGAACGTTTGATTTCCTCTCGTAAGTATTCCTTGTCAATAACAGTTTCGACTGTTACCTTACGATTAGCTTCGGGATCCCTAGTATCCCGATTAGCTAGTCAATTTAGACTCGAATCTGAGTCTTTTCTGCGGAATTTTTCCGCTTGAGCATCTCGTCTCATGGACGAGCACCTCAAAAGCTCGGTGTGGTCCTCCCCCACTGATAAAGTAGGTGCGGGATTCCCTCGAATAAGGACTTGTCCTTTCTCTAAGTTGAGTTGGATGCTGTGCTTACGCATAAATCGCATACCCACAATGGCATCGTATTGGTTGATGTTGACAATGTCGTAGTAGACATCCTCAATTATCCCTCCATAGGAGGTTTTCATCATCATGCCGTAATTGAATTTGGCGCGACTACCAACAGTTCCCAATTGTAGGGAATGCTGGTCCGTCAACTGATGGACTTTCCCATTAGTTAGATGGACATGGGCGGGACTCAGTGCCTCGATAGTGCACCCCGAGTCCATTAGAGTGAGGGCCAACTGGCCACCGATATCCATTAACACGGTTATCGGTTGGTGATCCTTGGGATCGCCTCGATTTGGCCTTTCCATGGGTTTGCTGGATTTGCGAACCCTGTAATTGGCTTTAGGAGATTTCTCTCCAGACAATGGATTTTCATCCATTGCCATATAACAATCCTCATCCGTTTTATATGGATGATTTTGGGGATCTAATGAAGGAAACATTCCTTCATCGTAATCTTCCTCAAGCAAGATGGGAGGACCTGCTCCTTCAAGGGGGTCTTCCTCCTGAAGAGGAAGTATTTCATGGATGCAGCCAAAGAAATCGTCATCTCTGGCTAGACAACCCATATATGGTTCATCGTAATCATCCAGCTCCGCCCATTCACCGGCAGAGCTCTCATCATCCGATGAGTTTGTCTCCTGGAGATCGGGGACGGGATCATTATCCTGGTCTTCCTTCCTTGAGAAGGTGATTTGGACAGTGTTTTGAGGACCTCATCTTCGCGAATTGCGAATAAACGAGGTTTGCCATATCGTTTGCATGTAGGGTCATTTGCAAAGTGGCCCAGCTTTCTGCACAAGTAGCAGAGTTTGCTCGGTGCGTTACTACTATTTCCGTTCTGAAATGGCTTACTGACTACTACAGAAGTACTAGCAGCTAATTTGGGTCTAAAGGTTGTATTCCTACAACCTTTGTCCTTATTGTAGGACTTTCCGGGGCGTTCACCCAATTTGTGTTGGAATTGAAAGTGTCTACCATCAACATTGATTGTAGCGCCTTCTTCAGCACGTCAAGGAAGTTGGGAATTCCAACTTCATTGTTCCGTCTTCAACCTCTTGTTGAAGTAAGGAGACTCTACTTTTTGTGCCTTTTTGCTGGACGCAACGTAGTAGTCTGCGAGGGCTTTATTGTCCTTGATGCGTTCCACCGTCTTAACCATCTTGCTATCATCTTAGAGATAAGATGTGTGGGTAACCCATCTAGGAATTTCTTCTTAAGGGCATACGCCGTTGGTGGTTGAGTCATTCTTGACCCCCAACACTGAAGTTCAGCTTTATATGCCCTAACACCCTTTTCGGGGTCATAGGTCGTAGCCTCGAACTTCTCAGCTGCTACATGCATTGTTGTAGCCTGTACGAATCAGGCAAATAGCCCCAGTATGACTTTCTCAAAAGTCCAATTCAACTGCATCAGCAAAAATGGTCTGGGCCCTGGGTTATCAAAGGCTTTCCTGTGACCTAGGCTTTTTTCCTTGGCCTTTTCAGGTGGTTATAGGTAACCTATGTCAACCTGAGGTAGCCTGAGCTACCCTGAGCTACCCTGAGCTACCCTGAGTGAACCTGAGTAAACCTGAGGCAGCCTGAGCAACCTGAGGTAACCTGAGGTAGCCTGAGGGTGCCTATCATAAGTAGTGGTATCTAAAAAACATCTTAGTTATCTCATTATTCACCTGTCTTTATACTTAGTCTTATCACTCAATGTTGCTCAACTTATACTATTTCATTGTTCTTATTGGACTCACTTAATGTATTCTTATTAGAAGAAGCTTCTTAATATCTTATTGACCTTAACTTACATCTCGGAACAGCTCACTGAAGTTATTCAGACTCATGTTTAAGTGTAGCAAGCTTAGGAGGTAATCTGTTATACTCTTGATGAATATGATTTGACCCCATCAACAGGTTTTTGATTGTACGCAGTTCACAGGCGCCCACGCGGTTCGGCGCTTATTTAAGCGCTTATTTCGCGCAATTACTTACAACTTTGATCTATAGATGATTTATCAAGCAAGTGGAATGTCTGCTTTTGATTACAGAACATCTATATATTTAATAGCTTAAAACCCGAGGTTATTTAGGCTCTTTAGGTTGTATAAAATTAAACCAAGTTTCAGACTGTCTCAGGTTGCCTCAGGTTGCTCAGGTTTCCTCAGGCTTCCTCAGGTTCACCCAGGTTAGCTCTATGGAGTGACTTCAGGGTACCCTAGAGGGTAGTCTCCATTAACCTGAGTTGCCCTGGTCACCCAGGTTGCCCAGGCTACCTGAGGTTGATCTATAGGGTAATCTCAGGTCACCCAGGCTACCTAGGCTATCTCAGGCCCAGAGCATTTTTGCTGATGTGGTAACAATGAAGTCCTGTGACTTCGTTGTTGTACCAGCATAGCGTGTCTCCGTCAAGGTAGCTTCCTACAACTTGGACACGTTGGTCATTGTTGACCCTTCCGACCAATTGTGATATCACAATCCATCGGAGCATGGCTAGTAGCCAAGTGTCGAACTCTTTGATGTCGTTAGAACCCGTGAACCTGGCAGGGTTTGGGACTTTGACTCCCTTGGGCATTTCAGTACCCTGAACCGGTTCACGGTTGCAGTAGTGTCTGATCTGCTTTTTGTATTCTCTCAGAATACCTTTGAGCCATGACTCACGACATTCATTGTCCTCTGTCTTGGCTCTGAGCTTTTTGATAGTTTTCTTTCGCAGTTTGCGACAAGATTTCTTATCAAGATGCTCGTTTCTGGGTGCGAAAGCACCAACCCATTTGTCATCTGACGAACTAGAATCCTCTGAATGAGAGGAATCGGGTGGTGAAGATGGCGGAGAGGATGGGGGAGATTCATCTGAGGATGAATCATCATCCCAAGGTGTGTGGTGACAACGGGAAGGCTTTTTGCCTTTACAATCCTTGTCGTCCCTACCATTGCCATCATTATCTCCTTCATCCCCAGGAGGGCCATTATCACCGGGAGGAGCATGTCCGCCTACATGTTCCCCGGCTTCACTTTCGTGAAGGCTTTCTTGGGTTCTGCTCGAACCAGCACGGGATGCATTCCCGTGTGAGGTGTATTGAGAGGTAGGTCTATTACCTACCTCCTCAATGAGACACGGGGGATCTAAAGCAGATCCTCTATCCCATATATGTCGGGGAGTTTTGGCCTTGTCAACGGGGAATCCGTTGTAATTAAAGCCAATACCCTGGTCTGGGTATTTTGACACTCCGGATGCTCGGAGGTCGCTATTCCTGAGTCGCTGTATAGCAACTCGGTCTTCCCATTCTTGTCAGCTTTTGACATTAGATGGGGCTGCAACCTGTGTGTCAGGCGGTGGGTCGGCAGCGGTAGTTTGTACCATTGCAGTATGCGAGAACGCTACAATGGGGGAGTTATTAAATGCTCCCGGTAGCTTATCTCCTAGGGTAGGATTGTGGATCCTATCCATTTGAGCCTTAACTTTGGCCCGTTCTTCGTCGTACAGGGCCAACTGTTGACGGAGCTCTTCAAAGTCTTTGTCTGGGACTTGTCCCAGATGGCCAATGGAAGTCTCCATTGGTTCATCGTCAACCGTAGCGTAATTGTTACGGTTAACAGGAAATTCACCTGCATGAAATGCAGGTGTGGCTACCTGAGTCTCTGATGCGGAATGGAATCCGCCAGAGGGTATCCGGTGAGAAGTTGTCGTTACTGGAGGTACTCCAGATTCACGTCGTCTCTCGGGGACGGAATGATCCTTAGTCTCAGACTTAATGTCGGCGACTGGGGCACCTCCGCCGTGGGTACTCGGTTCCTCCACACCCTCTCTGGGCCTCAGCATCAGAGGGGACATGGTTCCTGCATGAGATGCAGTATCTGTACCCAAATTCGGAGGGGTTCTTACATCACCTCCTTGGCCTAAGCTGTTCACGAAAAACTCCATGAGTTTGGAAAACTCGCGAGTTACGTTCAGGCTATTTTCTTGTGCAGTAGCACAAGATCGAGCTATGTTCATGCTATTCTCTTGTGCATCTGCACAAGCTCGAGAAACTTTTTCCAGCTGTTGGTAAAATTCAACAGACTGGGCGGGATTTGATGTTCCCACACTTGAAGGTTCCGATGGAACACTCCGAGTGGTCGCTCGACTACTGTCAGACTGCCATGTATGCTCTGGGGCATGCGTGTTCGAGTTGTTGATGACGTTGCGCATGTTGTCGTGGATGCGAGTTGAATCATAATGATTCTCGGACTCATTGGTTGATCTGTTCATGGGAATAGATCTTTTGAAAATTAAGGTTTTTAATTTTGATCGTTCAAAGTTACGCTTTGATGTCACTTGTTTAACACAAGCAGCGAACACCAAAATACAATGAGTATTGCGAGATGTTCAAAAAAGTATAAGACCTCGGTGAGGTCAGAGCTAAGTTTCACCCAAATGAACACAACTGGACTGATATTGTCAAGGTATCCGGTATGGGTAAGGTTTAAGCTAAGGTAAATAAGTGACATGACATGATATATATAGTAGTGACATAATGTAACATAACGACATGAGAATAAGTAATAAGGGGCGTTACAAATTTGTTGTTCACCTAAAGGAGAAGGGTACGTGTCAGAAGTTGTCTGTCCACAATACACCACAGCACAATGGTGTAGTGGAGCATTACAACTGGACTTTGGTTGAGAAGATTCGAGTGATGTTGCACTCAAGTGCATTGCTGAAGACACTGTGGGCGGAAGCTGCTCGTCATGCAGTTTGGGTCTTGAACCACACATTGACAAAGTCTCTGGGTGGAAAAACTCCATTAGAGGCAGTGACGGGAAAGAAACCTGACTTACATGGTTTATGCAAATGGGGTGATAAGGTCTGGGTCTGCTTGGAAAAGGGTGATCAGTTGGGGGGGCATGTCAAGGAAGGACAGTGGATTGGCATTAGTGAAAAGAACAAAGGTTTTCAGATTTATTGGCTGAATGTTCAAAGAGTAACTGTTGAGCGGAATGTCTACAACAAGACTTCAGTGGAAATTGATCGCATCAAGGGGGAGGATTGGGAATTCAACTTACCAATTTCAGACAGCCAAACTCCTTCACCTCCAAAACCTGAACCTCCTATGTCAAATCCCTCTATTCCACCTCCAGCCCCATCACCACCCAGCGAGCCTACTCCTGCTCCAGAAGAACCTCGTAGTCACCGTGACTGAAAGCCCAGCCAACATGTATGCAATATACTTGAAGGTCATAGTCATTCCTCTAATTGTCCCCAAGATCCTGATGTCCCAATGGGAATACAGTTACCTACTTTTCCCAAAGCTCCTGCTGCGCCAGCTGAAGAGCTTGAGCCTGTAAAGATGGACACGAGTCCGGATCCGCCAGACAGGTACCTGTGGCCTCAAAGGGCTGACCTGTGACCTGCCCCGGATCCGTGGGAAACAGGTCCGGCATAACCGGGATCCGTGGCAGGTATACCTGCAGGTACCTGTATGACCTGTTGAAAATTTTTAATCTAGGTTTTCAGTACTTGTTAGTAATAAATCTTATGCCATTGCTTCCAGTAATAAGTATCAGTATTAAATAGCATGGACTGGAAGTAATACAATGACTATCTTTTTGAAACAGTATTTAGCCTAAGCTTTGTCAGTACTATACTAGTATTGTATTAGCAGTAACAACTTAATAAGTATAGGAATTTGAGAGCATACAAAGAGCCAGGGCTCACCTGTGTGTACCTGGACTGACCAGAAATACAGGTACCTGCATTTCAAAACCATATAAGATTATTACAAAGGTAACATTAATTATATTCTGTAGTCTACTACATGTGTCAAGCACCATCACTTAGTCCTAGCATTACACTTGCTAGTAGAAAACTAGTAATACTAGCTATTACCACTGGTATGCTGTACCTAATGCTTAAGCTGTAACTTAGTCTGGAGTAACTAGTACTAATGCAGGAATTGGTATCAATATATTATAAGTAGAGAAAACAGCCATTATACCAGTTAATTATAGCTTACTAGCACTATTGTATTCAAAACATACCAATACTAGACTATAGTACTAATATATACAGTCAATATTGACTAGTATTAAACAAATACTAGTGTTAATAACTTCATCAGGTATGAATGTAATAATATCAGTCAAACTTTAATGAAACTACACAATATTTACAGCACTTGAGTAGTAAAATTTTTATTGATGCCGGATCCACAGGTACCTGCAGGTCATTAAAAATATCCCAAAGGATGACCTGTGACCTGTGCCGGATCCATGGGAAACAGGTACCGGGATCCACAGGTCAAATACCTGCAGGTATTCCCATGGGTATACCTGCAGGTACCTGTTCCAGATCCGGACTCGTGTCCGTCGTTAGCTTGAGGGGGAGGATGAGGACTGGATGCTGCTTTTGGAAGATGAAGACTTCCTTACCGAGTATGCCATGGTATTGGAAACATCAGAATCAGAAGTGCTTGAGCCACGTAATTTGGCTGAGGCAAAGTGTCAAGTGGATTGGCCGCTTTGGGAGAAAGCAATTGAGGAGGAATTAAAGTTGTTGAGGGATATGGGTACATGGGAGGTTGTTGAGAAGCCTGATGGAGTTAATGTTGTTGGTTCAAAGTGGGTTTTCAAAGCCAAGAAGGATGCCACCGGAAACATTGTTTGTTACAAAGCTCGGTTAGTAGCTCAAGGTTTTTCTCAAGTTCCGGGAGTCAATTATTTCAACACGTATGCACCAGTCACGTGTATGGCTTCCGTTTGGGCAATTCTAGCCATGGCCGCTCACTTTGACATGGAACTCCATCAGATTGACATTAAAGGTGCATATCTAAACGGCAAACTCACCAACAATGAAAAGATATTCATGTCACAGCTGCCCAGTTATCCTACACCCGGTACAACCTCCAAACACGTTCTCCGTCTCCAGAAAATGCTTTACGGCTTGAAGCAGAGCAGTCATCATTGGTATCAATGGTTGGTGGAGATTTTGGTAAAAAATCTCGGATTTAGTCAGTGTGAGGTCAATCAGGCAGTATTTTTCAAGAAAGAGGGAAAGGAACAGGTTGTTATTGCAGTACATGTAGATGACTGTACAATAGCTTCGACGTCATTGAACAAAGTGGAGAAGTTGAAAGCGGGGATTAGGAAACACGTGGAAGTATCAGATTTAGGTGAGCTGCACTGGATTCTCGGAATCGAGGTCCAGCGGGACCGGGATAGCCGGATCGTGGCGCTCTTGCAACACTCTTACCTCGACTCCATCATACGGCGCTACAGCTTCGAAGATTTGAAGCCCGTTTCAATCCCCATGGACCCCAATGTCCGTCTCAGCACTTTCCAGTCTCCCTCCTCCACTTCTGCAATTGCGACTATGCACAATATTCCGTACCACGAGGCTGTTGGCTCACTCATGTGGGCTAGTCTCGGAACTCGTCCGGACATCTCTTTTGTGGTTGCCTTGCTGTCTTGTTTCACGAAGAATCCTGGTGAAGAACATTGGAATGAAATGAAGAGGGTGTTTTGGTACTTGAAGGGCTCAAAAAATTTGTGGTTGAAATTTAGCGGAAATTCGAAGGAATTGGTTGGATATGCAGATGCGGATGGGAATATGACAGAGGATTGTTACACTATAACTGGGTATGCTTTTATTCTTAATGGTGGTGCTGTCTCTTGGGCATCTAAATGGCAGGAGATTGTCATGCTTTCGACCACTGAATCAGAATATGTTGCTGCCACACATGCTACCAACTCCAAGGAAGGCCTTTGGCTTTGATCTCTCCTTACTCAAGTCTTCTACCCCCTCTGTGATCCAACAACTCTTTTTTCTGATAATCAATCTGCCATTGCACTCACAAAAGATCAACAATACCATGCTCGTACGAAACACATTGACATTCATTATCACTTCATTTGCTGGGTCGTCAACAAGGGATCTTTCCATTTGGTTTATTGTCCAACTGATGACATGGTGGCTGACATTTCGATGAAAGCTTTGCCATCTGAAAAGGTGAAGCACTTTGCTTCTGAGCTTGGACTAGGCTTGCTTTGAGGGGGAGTGTTGGAGATACGGGCATTGGTGTATTGGGCAAAGCGCCCTAGTTGATGGTTTCATCTTTCTTGCTATCTTTGATTGTCATCTATGTACATTTATTTATATTCTTATCCAGTAGCTAGGCTGTACTTATCTCGGAAGTCTGTTCCACAGAAGTATATGTAGTTGCTTATATTCTGTAGCGGTTTTGTTGCTGTCCCCCAGAGTTTATCGCTTCACTCTGGGGTGAGTTTACTTACTTTATTTATCCATTAACCATATACTGACTGTCTCATAGCTTTAGACTCATTTGTATATTGTTAGGTACTTACTCAATACAGAGTTTATCTCTTCACTCTGGGCTTTAGACTAATTTGTATATTGTTAGCTCTCACATCTTTATCCATGGATGTGAGTGCTTCAAGAGTGGAGGTATGACTTATGATGAAATTACAGGTACCTACAGGTACCTGTAGACATTGTGCCAACATAAATTACTTGCATATCTTGCTGCTCTTGGGCACTAAAAATCCGCGTTTGGGCACCTGTAAGCTGCATACAATTAAAAAACTGACACTGGTACCAAAAAACACTTACTAATACTGTGAATAAATGTGCCTGCACATGTAAATGTCTTATATTAATAGTACTACTTGTTATACTAACTATACTATTATTGTTGATGGCATTTACCTGTGGATACCTGCAGGTTACCCACAGGTTTCTGTGAGTCTATCCGTAGGTACCTACAGCATCAGAAAAAACTGTTTTGGGCCCAGGAGGATCCAAGGTTACCCAGTCCTCTTAGGCAACCTGAGGTAACCTAGTTGGCCCAGGAAAAAGGGCAAAACTTTGGACACCTCAGGTATCCTAGTCATCCTAGGTGTCCTGGGACATCCTGAGACATCCTAGGACATCCTGGGATAAACTGCCTATTCTAGGATGCCCCAGGAATCCCCAAGATGCCACCAGGACATCCCAGGGTATCCTAGTCATCCTAGGAGTCCTGGGACATCCTAGGACATCCTGTGATGTCCTGGGGCATATCCCAGGATGCCCCAGGATGTCCTAGGATCTCTCAGGATGTCCCAGGACACTTAGGATGACCAGGATACCTGAGGTGTCCAAAGTTTTGCCCTTTTTCCTGGGCCAACTAGGATGCCTCAGGTTGCCTAAGAGGACTGGGTAACCTTGGATCCTCCTGGGCCCAAAACAGTTTTTTCTGATGGTGAATCATCCGTGGGTTACAGGTTTCACTTGAATGTCCTGCTTTCACACAACTTGATAAATAATAGGCTGAAGACAATGCAACTTTGGGAACTTTTTAAGAAGGTTAAATCATGTCTGCACCGCTACTCCTAGACTTTTTCCCAATTTTTTGTGACCTCACTGCTCATTATGAAAATGGCATGATATGACAGGGTTCAAGGTGATATCCAATATTTGAAGTGGAGGAAAGGTACTGGGTGCGTCTTGAGGCCTCTTAACCATACAAATAATGCTTATTGAAATGTTTTACAGTTGTTCGGTTATATTGCGGGTCATTAGTCATCACCATTGAGTCGCTGACTACAACAAACCTGCTGAAACTAGCATTCCGGACCCAATATATCCAGAACCATCTGCCAAATTGCCCCTCAGCTGAAGCCCCATCTGTGCTGTACTCTGGAGCCTCGAATTAAGCTCCGCGACGCAAAAGCAAGGTCAAGCTCCGAAGGGACAGGAAACAGGCTGAACGGGAGATAAAGTCGTCGATTTCCTGGAAAAGAGCATACTCGACCGAGTCCGAAGGCTTGGTAAATGAAGAATAATCGAGTGTAAGCACCTTCAACGCCGGTGTTTGAAGCCACGAAGCGCAAAAAGCTATTTTTGTGCCAGTTGGAAATGGAGCATGAACTTCCTTAGATCGTCGTCCATATATTTCGATGGAGAGCAATGATGACAAGTAGACCGGTGTACTGGCGTTCCGGTAGTTGAGATATCCTGCGTCTTCCTTCAAAAAAAGTTTTTCCAGATTGACGCATGGAGCTAGCAATCTCTGTACGTTCACCATAGGCATCCCCTGTATGTTGTAGGTCAGGTCATGAATAGATTTCCGCAGGAGAGGGATGGAAGACGAGCCGCCTCGAAAGGTGTGAATATTAGGAGCACAGGAAAGTAGTCGATTGTAGATTCGAAACATTTCGTTGTCCATGTCGGTCCCCCAACCTCGTTTGGTTATCCTCAGTGACTTCAGCCTAGGAATGAATATCTATCGTCTTTAGACATGGATGCAGGTCATCAGATAGCTTCTCGAATCTGAAATCTAGTTCTCGCCATCTCGATAAATGTTGGATGAGCCGCGTAAGGAAAGGATATTCAGGGCCGTAAACACCTAATGAAAGGGAAAGTGTATGGTTTCTCAACCTTTCAGGAAATAAGTCAAGAAGACCGAGCCAATGACTGACTGGGCCTGAATCCAAGTCATATTTGGACCACCATTTAGAGCATCCAACAGACAATCTCCTCCAACGAGTACAGACCCAGCTGATGATCAATGCAGGTTTGTCATATCCAAACAATTACCTTGGAAAGCAACACCTTCCTTTATACAATATCCGAATATCTCTAACAGGAGATCATCAGGGAGACGTTGTATGGCAAAGAGGACAGAGCCAAGCTTGGAGAGATGGGTTTTAATTCGGGTGCGGCGTATCTCCCAATTTGAGTCGTCCTTGGCCAAACTCAAAGAATCAAGGTCATCCTCGGCAAGCTTGAGAAGATTCCAGATGGTACCAGCTTGTGGCTGGAAGTGGATCCAGCTTCTGTTGATGGTGCATTGGCAACGACCATCATCATCATCATCATCCATGCTTGTAGGAGCCAGTAGATGTACGTTCGTGAAAAGGAGCAAAAAAGTAAGCGCCCCTATTTCGGTGCCGCAACTTGTGGTGGAGCCGAGTTCCTAGTAAGATATAGCTACTAAGCTAGCCGAGCTCTAAATCCAAACCACAATCAAACCACAAACATCATCTACTTCAGGAAGTTGGGATGGTTGATTTTCCGGAGTCCCTTTGCCGCCTTCTCCAAGACGCTAAGCCAGCACCGGACGAAGCAGAATAAGGAATCGATATCTGACAAGGTTTTAGTCGCCCATTGATTTTTGGACTGTTATAATTTGGTTTCAGCTTCCGCCTATAACGTATTAAATAGGGCCGCAGACCTTGTGTCGCCGGCTTGACAATTCCACTGGAGATTAATTCAATTCTCAAGCATTGCTGTGGCCTTGGCATTGCGGATAGTACCCTAGAATGCCAAATTCACTCACCCGCACACAATTACTTCTGAAGCTGTGCTCGAATTGTTTGAAGATGGGGAGTTACCTAGACCCGGGGATGAATGTCTGATATGGGCATGCATAGGTCGAACATGCGGAGATTTACCTAGAACCGGGTTCAGCATGGATGTCTCACTAGCTTCCCCAGTGCTTGCTTACTGTACCTGTATGGGTCTTCGGGGAAAGTATCAACCTTCTCCGGGGACACTGTGGGTGGCAGAGCGCTGTGGCGCGCGCCCGAGCTTCAAGTTGAGTTGTATGTCCGAGCCCGAACTGTCGTGAATAAGCCTACCGTACCCTTCAAAAAACGCAGCCTTCGGGATATATTCCACGCACAAGTAAATGCCGAAATTTGTCTGTTCTGTCATATAGCGGGATGGAGCACTGCAAGCCGGCTATAGAAGCCTTGAAGGCGACGGAATTCAAGTTCGAATTATGGACCTACATAATAGACTTTTAGAAGCAGTGTTTGCAGGTCCGACGCGTACTACACTAGCCTGAGTCCAATATGAGGACAGCCATGCTTTAACCGGCGAAACCTCAGAGACGAGTTGGGTATCCAGAAGAATTTTTAGACGATTGAGGCATCATCTGGAATTACTGAAGCCTGAGGCTTGAGCTCGAGGGAGAATGAACGGCGACTGATGAGTGGCTGAGCCGCCGTCGCGCCCGATCGAAGTTCGCATCAGGAAGTGGATCCACGGGCGCTTCCCCATTGGGCTCAAATTTTCCCATCTATGATCTCTCCGGCCTCCGGACGGCAACGCCCCATAGCGTCATTTGTCTTTCTTATTTACCTCCTTCTCTCTACCATCTACCAACTCATGTCGTCGTCGTCGTCAGCAGCGGCGTCTGCGACTAGCTCTGCGGCTGCGGCAACAAGTTCTGCTGCCGCAGGAACAATCTCTACGAGTTCAAATCTCAAGGTGTTTTTAGATTCGAGTTACGAAAAAGTAACTTTGGTTAACTGGGATTTAGATCGTTGGCATCATACTTGCCATAGCTAGCGGCTGTTTGATCGGTTCAAGTTTTGTGTTTAAGAAGAAGGGATTATTACGGGCTCAAGCTGGCCATGCTGCAGGAGAAGGTGTAGCTTATCTCAAGTCGGTGAGTATCGAACCATTGTGCGCATTTATTATTCCTAATTTATTTTAATATTTAGCCATTATGGTGGTTAGGAATGTCTAGTATGTCGCTTCTTTGCTGCATAATAATGCTCTAATGCTCTGGGCATAGTGATGATTATGGGGGAACTATGTAATTTTGCCGGTACGTTCACAATAACTTCTATTGTTAGACAATTTACTGAGAACAATACTCCATTCAGCATACGCATTTGTAGAGGCTATTGTCGTTGTGGGTACCGTCTTTCTGTCACTCTGTGCCAGGACTGACTGTTCTTTCACATGTTAAGACTCCACTGGGCGCGCTATCCGTTGTTATCTGTGCTATTCTCTCTTCTATATTTCTCAAAGAAAAACTCACGTTCTTCGGCTGGCTGGGATGTGGGTTATGTATCGTACGTTCGTCTCTTTGACGCTCCGAAAGCCTACCTAATTTTGTCTCCATGCATAGGTTGGCTCTGTGATTATCGCACTTAATGGTATGAAACATTCAACTCCCGTTTCTCGTGTCCTAACTCTCACCAGGCCCGAATGAAAACTCTGTCGGCCAAATCAAGGAATTCCAAAAGCTCTTCCTCGCACCAGGTTTCATCTCCTACGCTTCTGTCCTCATCGCCATCTCGCTCACCATCATATTCTACTTTGCTCCACGTTATGGCAAGAAGAGTATGTTGTGGTACATCTTCGTGTGTAGTATGATTGGAGGAATCAGCGTCAGTGTGACGACGGGCTTGGGAGCGGCTATTGTCACTACAGGCGCAGGGAGAGAATCAGGTATGTTGTTCAGAACAGTTCATTGTACACGAATTAAACGTTATTGGCTTCTAGTTTAAATTCTGGTTCACCTACTTCCTTATAGGGTTCATAGCCATCACATTGGGCAAGTCAACTCGTCCGTCTTTTATTTGTTCTTGCGCTTACGATCATCTCAGTGACGGAAGTATACTACTTGAACGTAGCACTGGCGTTATTCAACACCGCTATGGGTACGTAGCAGTTATTAGCACTTTGGATGCGTCGCTAATAGCGGTTTTTTTCTAGTTACACCGACATACTATGTTATATGTGCGCCCCAGCCGTTTTCAAACGTGCTTTCACTGACTTTGGTTTCATAGTTACATTTTTCTCCATCTTAACGACTATCGTCAGTACTCATGTGTTTATCTATTTGCGTCTCGCTCATCTGCATCCATCTTCCAGGTACTCTTCCAGGGCCTCAGTGCCTCCGCCTCCTCCATCATCACACTCGTCATGGGCTTCGTCGTTATCTGCTTTGGCATTACCATCCTCCAAATGTCTAAAGTTGATCCGCAAAACCTTACCAAACTCGACCGTCGTTCAACCATCCTTCTACAAGCCTCTCGGGAACATCACCGCCGGATTGGACGAGAAAGACGTCTTGGCAGTAGAGGATCCGGGCATGGATACGCTCAGAGGATCGTTTGGAACTGTTGGAAGTATCATCCGAGCCAGGAGCGCGAGAAGAATGAGTATGAGTCGAGGCGGCGGAGGAGCGGGAACATATAGCTCGAGACCACCCTGGCGCGATGGCGCCTTACGACCCTCCTCGAGGCCAGTTCCTTTCACCGCGGGGTACCGCCGATACGGAACAATTTGCCGGACTGCAACGCCATCAGCTCTACGATGCTCCCGTTCCACTTGGTTCACCCCGAGATGATGTTTCTTCTATCCACAGCGCTGACCGAACGTCAGAGATGCTGAATAAACGAACCACAATCAAATTTGACACCAAGGATGTGGTACATCAGTATCATCCTACTGGGACAACGGGTGCGAAAAGGGACGATCCAGGAGCGATTCATGGTCACCGAATACCACCTCCTCCATCACCGAATTCGATCATGTCTGGACTACCGAGTCCAGGCTCGTATCCGCCTTCGCTGTCGATGACCGCTGTTGCTACGGCTGCAACCGGAGCAGGTGCTTCAAGCTCACGAGATGTAGATTTACTATCCGAAAGCCCAACAGACACCGACCTATCCGCATCTGCACTTTCACAAATCCTCTCCCTACCTCCTCTTCCTGCACGCTCACCGGGGCAGGAAGGACTCCCATATAGTGCTTCTCCGACAGAGTTTGTACCGCGCGCGAAACCCGGACGGAAAGATTCGAGAGAAATATTCCATGATACACCGAGTACCGCCACGTTACACTCATTCGCTAGCGTGACTGATTCAGCACGGAGCGAGGATAATAGTGATTCGGGCTGGTCGAGAGGTCGGACAGCGAAGAAGTATCCCAAAGGGGATAAGGACGCTGATCGGGAGGAGAGTGTCAGTCTGTGGCATAGGGAAGGAGGGAATGAGGATGAGGAGGAGGATGCGAGTCGTCTTGCCGGGATACGGTTGGTTACTTCACCCAAGGGAGGAAGCAGTAGATTTTGATTTTATTTCGTTATGGAGGTGAAGACGAGGATGACTTTTGGACGACTATTCTAATGTTACTGTATGTATCTGTGATGACCGATGTGCATTGATTTATTCTGGGACTGCCTGCTCTTAACTCTTTTTTTCTTCGTTAATTTCTCATTAGCCCTGTTATACAATATATACGTACGAGATGCCATTGTTTCACGAAACAGTATAAATACCATATTGTACTTCAGTTTGTATTCGGGGTTGTATCCCGGACTTCATGCGGAGTAAATGATACCTGGCGGTATAGTTTGCCTGAACGCTTGGTGGTCACTTGGGACTTGGCACTTGGCACTTCGCCCTCCGCAACCTAGAGATAGGCGTTCTGGAGATCAAAGTAGGCGCGCTCTGGCTATCGACAATTGAAGTCGTCGATGCAAGCTCTCAAAATACAAAACCTGTATCCAATATCCTAGCACTGATCCAATAGTACAAGTTAATCTGTATAATTTACTTATTCCGCAATGTGTAGACACAACGGTAGGCAACTACTGCTCGTTAACGAATATCCCAGCCATACCCATCCCGCTCCCGATACACATGCTCGTAACAAACACCTTTTCGTTATCGTGTTTTGCAATGTTGAGACCGGTGGCGATTTGGCGGGCACCAGCTGTGAGGCGGCAAGTCAGTGAATATGCAAAATTCCGGAGATAAATGAACGAAGAAACAAGACTCACTGCATCCAAGCGGATGACCGAGGGCGATAGCGCCTCCCCAACGGTTGACCTTGCCCTTGCCACCTTGGTTCTCTTTCCAAGGAAGACCAAGTTTTTCGCAGGAGTAGAGAGCTTGCGACGCAAACGCCTCGTTGATCTCGAAAAAGTCGATATCGGAAAGTGAGAGACCGGTCTTTTTGAGAACCTAGGAACAAAAAAGACGATTAGCATCCACTCCTGTATGAGAGCCAGTTGAATCTCACATGAGGAATAGCGTATGCGGGTCCAACGCCCATTATTCTCGGAGGAACGCCAACAGCCTGAGCAGCGACAAACTTGCCGACAATGGGTAGTCCAAGCTTCTTCGCTACGCTCCGCCTTGCTAAGAGCACGGCGGCAGCACCGTCCGACACCTGAGAAGCATTCCCAGCATGCGTCGAGCCAGTCTTGCTAAACGCAGGCTTGAGCTTACTCAAACTCTCCTTGGTAACGCCATCTCTAACGCCATCGTCACGATCAACCAAAATTTGCTTTCCGCCATCAGGAGATTCCTGCTTGACGCGTATCGGAAGGATTTCTGGTGCGAAGAAGTTTTGCTTTTGCGCTGAAGCAGCTTTCTGGAAGCTGAGAGCGGCAAATGCGTCCTGGTCTTCTCGTGAGATGCCATAGTCGGAAGCGACGTTCTCGGATGTAAGACCCATAGGTATGAGACAGTCTTCGGCTTCCTGAGATTCAAGGACGGTGTCAGAGTATCCTTCAGGCATTGCGCCAGCACCGTAGCCGTAAGTCATAGATTCCACGCCAGCACCTAAAACAACGAATAAGATGGTATAACATGAATACTGGCTTAACGCACCAATACCAATGTCAATCTGTCCGGAACGAATACTGTTGGCGATTTGGTTGACAGCGGTGAGACCGCTTGAACATTGCCTGTTCATGGTAGAGATAGGCGTGGAGACCGGAATGCCAGCAGCCAAGTGCAGCCATACGAGCTGTACTAGCACCGCCGGAAGGCGGTAGGACGTTACCGACTATAATGTCTTCGATGAGGGCGGGGTCCAGTTTGGTAGAAGTGTAGGTGTGTTTGAGCACATGCATAAGAATCTCTTCTGGCCTGGTATCCTTGAAGCCACCTTTCTTGGACTATAGGATAATTAGCCATTAGTCGAGAACTACTATTAAAGTTAATGGGGACGGACCTTGGTCATAGCTGAACGAACAGCAGAAACAATAACAACATCGTCATCGTGTTTCTCGAGAATCTTGGCTTTGGCTGCAGACATTGGGACGAAATGAGATTGGAAAGTTGGTGGTGGTAAGAATTGAAGAGCTTTAAAGCGTCTACGATAATCACGCGCCAATGACAATCCGCCGGTCCATCATATTTGCCGGTCGGTCTGATTCTGACAGTGAGCATCCCCGTGTTGAAAGAGTTGGCTCCATACCTGTGATAGTCAACCCAGGCCGACTCTACACCGATGATGAATAAGATATGTACGGGCTCGGATTTGTTCAGAATCTTCAGATTCAACTTTGGAATTGCTCGTCGACTCGGATCTCACTGACAGAAACCACGACTTGCAGAAATATATCCTCGTTGCTGTGAGCAGCAAGTAAGTACTCAATCAATACTATGGTTGTTAGGGATCTTCCGATTTCTCAAAAATCGTGGATAACTTTATAAAAACTTACCGGATTAAAAATCTGAGTACACAGTTAGAATCAGAGTGCTTTCAAACCCCTACCTCCTGACTTTAAGGTGCTTCCGTGAGGTAGGTGAAGCGTCGGGCAGTGACCGAGCAAAAACAAGGATCTTCCGCTGGAACCTTTATCACTTTTGTTTGCTCATCGAAGACTTAGAATCCTAATGGACTGCCAAGAAATTTGGGATGAGAAATCCAAAGAACCATATTTAACTGCCTATATACTTGGACCAGCAGTTTCTATACATTTTTGTCCTGTTCCTCGCTGTTGATGCTAAAGTACACTCAAATCATTTGGTGTTTTTGTCTTTTATTCACTAGTCCTTCAGAGAGACCTTACTTTGAGTAGATAATCAAGTAGAATGTCATTAAAATAACATCTACAGAAAAGGCTAGAAGCTGAGAATGACCCAAATGCTCGCAATCGAGCATTTTTTGGAAATCGGAAGATCCCTGTTGATCGAAGATCCCTAACAACCATAGTAGGGAAAGCAAGCTGAAAAAGAAGAGTCTCAGCTTGGCCATTGGTCGGCGGTCCGAGTCCGTTCAGGGGCGCTTCTTCTTCTTCTTCACCCACCATCTCTCAGTCGATCCATCATCCACGGGACCTTTGAGCTGAGAACAGATACTGTTTCAAGTCTTCTCAATCTTGTTGAAGATGATCTTGACTCATTGGACAACTCGAATTGGGACTGGGAGATGGGCTGCACCCGAATGAGTCTCTCTAAATTTAAACTTCGTTCCAGTCTTTTTCCACTCCAACGTCTCTCCGATGACCTTTTATTGGAAATATTCACACATTGCGTCAATTCAGATCTTTTCGATCTGAATATCAACGAGAGATATGCTCTGTTGAACATCAGCTGGGTTTGTACTCAGTGGAGACAGTTGGCGATTGGATGCTCCAAATTGTGGTCCAATTATGCTCTGTCTTTCACAAAGGAACCTCATTACTGCAAGCTTTTCGATTTATTTCTCCAAAGGTTGAGAGAACACTCTCTTTCCCTTTCGGTATATGCGTATGCTCCTGTTCATTCTACAGTCCTCGCACAACTCACTCAACATTCATCGAGATTGCAACAACTCGAACTCGAACTCCACATCGATAAACCCTCGGATGACCCATGTCTGTTGTATTTGGATTTTCCTGCATTGGAGACGCTGAAGATCGATATTCGTTCCCGTGTTGAAGCTGCCGAGAGGCTTGCTTATATTACTGGACTACTTGCTTGCGCTCCCAATGTTCACACTTTCAAATTGCATGGCTCGTCCTGCGCTATCCCACAGAATTCTTTCCTCTCCAAGTCTATCCGTAACTATCTCCATGTCTCAATCTCCAACGACTCTCTTTGGATCATGACAGAGGAACTCTTACCTCTCCTGACAGTGCAAATCCAGTCTCCTTGATATTACCCGACTTGGAGATTCTCTCCGTTGCGACTGGCCATTACCGTTCCGAATCTTGGAATTCGGACCTGCCGAAGATGGATTTTTGTATGTCCTGGCTAATGACGCCGAAATTAAAGAATCTTTCAATTGAATTTCGCGCATTCAACCAACGTGCTCGCAAAGTGCCATCGGTCGAATATGGTTTTTTTCCATGAAATCGATTCTTTCTTCTTCTGTTCGGCCTTTTCAATGTCACTTCGAAGCTTGTCGCTAGATAGTTGGATAGTGGAGCTTCTCTATCCGACAGCGAAGCGGTCCAACTGCTCGAGCGGTTACCTTTACCAGTGGAGGATCTACGTATTCATGATCCTCGGTCGAGTTATCGGAACCCTAGTGCCCAAACCTCCATGGCCATCACAACTTAGTTCATTAAAAGTCTTCATGTCTCTCAACAAACAAAACTTCGACCCTCTGCAACAGGCCCACTTCTATGCAAGCTCCAGACATTAGACATTTCCAGGGGAAATGGCAAGTCGGGAGTCACGTTTGACTCCAAGGCGCTGGTGGAAACTATGAAATCACGTTTTGAGCTAGGCGGCACTAGCTGTGCTCGAATGAGGTCGCTAAGGATGCACTTTGGGCTGCATGATCTTGATATTGCAGGTTATCCATTCCGAGAGCTTGTGCCTTTGAGGGAGGCTGGAATGGACCTCAAAGTTAGCTAGAGGAGTTCGACGAATTCTGGCGCTCGCCGGAAGTGAGTGTGAGCCGAGTGATGCTTGACGAGAACGACGTATAGGAGGAGCCTGAAGAATAGTGCTTGTTCATTTGGCTTAATACATACCCGATTTAATTGTTGACTCGTTTTAGGCTACCTCAGTTCCACGAGCAGTTACAGTTGACCATCTCATATGGAATAATGTCGGGGCACCCCCAAACTGTATTCCATACAACGGATATTCCATAGGATATATATTTATTTTGGGACTTTTTTTTTGGCTTATAACTATGTTTTTAAGCCTTCTACAGTATTCTATGCATAATAAAAACCTATTTATGGCCAAAATAATCAGTAATTCCAACCTGTTTCTTGTGCATAGTCAATAACTTGGAGCCAGTTACTGAGTGTGAGGTCCTCTCTTGGCTGATGAAGTGGCTTTGCTGTAGTCTTTGGAAGGTTGCCAATCTTTTTGTGAGGTTTTTGTGGTTTAAAAATGACAGGCTTCTTCTGGTTCTGGCATACTTTTTGTGTTTTATTGTTCACCATGGTATGAGTAGTGCAAGAACAACAACAAAACAGATTTACATAAGTAACAAATCACTGTGGGTCCATGCCTCAAGGCTCACTTTACCCATTCTTACACACTCTAACTCCAGACAGTGGCAGAAAGAAAAATTTCAGTGAATTTGGGTGCCCGCCAAATGGAATATCAACCCAAATCTTTATTCCATATTCCGGATTACAGTTTGATGGAATATTCCCGCCTCCCGAGCTGGGGCGAGCTGATTCCAATTCCATTCCACGGTTATTCCATACAGTGTTATTCCATATGAGAAAGTCGACTGTATACAACACCCTCCCTCCAAAAGTCTGCTGTTATTGTTATATTTTTGCGTTTGACATCTACAGCCTGTCCATGTTAATGTTACTGTACCGCTAGTACGGACCGCCGCCATACTCAAATCACATCGCCTTCGTGAACAAAGGCCAGTATATAATGCTGAACTGATTATAGTTCTCAGACTCGAATACCATGCCAAGCAACTTGTTCCAAAGAATATTTCTCTCAAAGTTCTTCCTCCAGTCGGGCGGCGCCACAATACGACATAAATGTGGACCCAGATGCCCCGCCGCCGCCCTATTGCGACATAAATAAAGATATGACCTTGTCAATGCCTTCAGGATCGAACGATGGGCTTTCGAAGAGGTGCAATCCAGATGGTGCAATTTCTTCCTGATCTTATCGCATCGCTCGCACCCAACTGCATTAGAAAAATCGAAGGACACATCATCGAAGGACACATCGTCGGAAGTGCCCAGAGAATTCAATCTTGTCGTACTGGTAGATGATTCGTCTTCAATGATAGGAAATTCGTGGTGGGAAGTACGTCTTTCTATGATCGTGATTTAAACGATCACATTTATCAAGGTTTTTCTATCAGGTTGCAAACGCTCTTTCCCAGATGGCTGGTCCCGCACTGAATAACTACGACACAGATGGAATAGATATTCATTTCCTAAATGCGATGGAAGTGGGTCACAAGTTAAAAGTGCGCCATGTTCTTTAAATTCCTCCTCTTCATACCAAGCTTATTACCGTTACCAGACCAGTGACGAAGTATTATCTCTGTTCAAAAAAGTACAACCACAAGGCACAACCCCTCTAGGAGCCAGGCTCAACACACTCCTTCGGAACTACCTTGACGAAATTGAAGCAGGAAAACTGAAGAACAAGTCGAAGGATATGAAGAGGAAGATTAAACCAATTATCTATGTCGTGATAACTGATGGCAGACCAAGTTCGTATTGCTGAGCCCATCCTTACATGTGGGCTTCCTTACACCTTGTATTTTTTCAGCTGACAAGCCTGGATCCGAATTCAACATTGAATCCGTAATCCTCAACACATCTATACGGCTCGATGAAGGAAACTTTCCCCTCGATCAGGTCAGTCTGAGTCGAGTGGTGGTGTGATTTACTCCTCTTATACTCACTCTGCAGCTTGGGATTCACATCGTGCAAATTGGAAGATCAGTCATGGTCAGTGAGTATCTCCACAGGCTGGATAATGCACTATCGACTAAAAATGGGATTCGAGTAAGTTTCAATCCAAATTTGGCCGATGGTTTTCTCAACCGTGGAATTATATCAGTGTATGAGCATGGACACAACACACCGTGTGGCAGTAATAGAAAGTGAGTATTACAGAAGATATTTTAAGGCAGTCTTGAGGCGAGAACGCAACAAGAACGCAATCAATACGAAACCAAAAGTTGGCAATGTACTTGACGATCAAGATTTGGATTTCTAGCTTGGAATCCACGCAGTTTCAGCTTGATAACGCAGCCAGTATGAGTATGGTGTATGTTAGCTTAGTGCTTGCATTTACATCCCTCAGGCTGTTCTTGATATATTGTAATTAGTCAACGCTGGCTTCAAGTCAGTCACAGATATTCCTGCGAAAGCAATGGCGTTGGTTCGAGGTTAGCTTCTACTGATTGGCAGATTTTACCAGACAGATAGAGCTGGCTCCACTCTGCATTATAGTCACCCCTTTCCTTCCCTCTTCAGCTTCCACTTTTCCACACTTCCACATTCGGGTCACTCAAGGACACGGAGAACAGGAACAGGATTTTGATTAGAAGAAGCGTTGGTTGGGCAAATTTTAGGAAAACACAGCTCGTATTCTGGGGAGTTGAGCCATGACACTCTGATTAAGATAATGCTTGGTGGTATCAGCAGGGCATAGAGCACAGTCTTGGAGTGAAATTGTGAATAGAAGTTACTTTGATAAGTACACTATGGAAGGAGATAGTATACCATCTATTGAAAGCAGGTTGACAACAGCATCAACGCCGGTTGTGGTTATGGATGAAGAGCTCGTAGCTCTTTTGTGATGATACGATCTACTTCCTTCCATCCAAAGGCACCAGAGTCCTCCAAAACATTAACAAGTGAAGGGAACATTCGATCAAGGCGTATGGCAACACCGGCAGCATCTCCTACGCCGCTGGGAATAGTGCACTTGAAGGTGCGCAGTGGATGTGCATATGTTCGGGTTGGAGGTTACCAGGAAGGGGTGACTGTTCAACCAAGACAGGGAAAGCTAAATACTCCAGCTTTCGGCAGTTCTTGGCAAAGTGAGAGAGGGAGTTGATAGTGGCTTTTTGCGGATCCGAGGACCAGCTATGAGGCGTCATACTCCAGACATGTCCCATGATGGTGAGTTGTGTCAGTTTAGGCCAAGCTAACGCAATACTCTCAACCCGTTCATCCGACAAATACACTGGAATCGTATATTCAAACATTTGCATCTGGTGCAGTTGAAGAAAAGGTGCAAACACAGACCAGAAGGAAGTGTCAACGGCATGCAAACTATTCTCCCCAGAGATCGATGCGACTGACTTGCAAATAAGCTTTTATAGAACACCTGGTGAGCAAGCTGAAGGTAGCTATCTGCAGGGCAGATAGGATTGAAATAATGGAGGAGAGAAGGAAAGTCAGGAGAGTCACTAAAGTGCATTTGCAATGACTGCAGCACCCTAGTGGCAGATGCTGACTTTTGCCAAAAGCACACGGGCTTCAAGAAGTGAAACACCAAAATCGAGGAGCTGCAAGGATGGAAATCCTATACTATTGCCGTGATTTCGGTGAATTTTAGCCCAGTGGGAGCGAAGATCGAAATACATGTTTGACCTCTTTTGCAAAGTCCACAAATCCGCGACGTGTGCTCCAAGTCGAAGGAAAAAACGAAAGACCTAAAGCAAGATTTTCCAAGTTGGGACTCTTCTGAGCTAGGATGGACAAAAATGGCCCAAAGTTTTCCGAATGACTCTGAGATCCATCTGCCTCCTCGAACAAGGGGCCCTGAAGATCAAGGGAGAGCAGAGATTCTGATATAAAGAAAGGAAGACTTCCTGAGAATATGTGCACCGTGCTTGGATGAAACATTCGAAGGCGAGGGAATATACATTCTGGAGCTTCCCGGAATCTGGTGTATGCGGAAGTATCGATGTGGTCGACAAGCTCACGATGGTAGAAAACGCGGACACGAGAAGTATAGTAGAGCATTCTGTTCCAACGCGACAGCTCTATCCGACCTTTCACTAATGTCTGCATTACTAAATGTCAAAACCTTCAGTCAGTTAAAAAGCGCACAAAATCACGAACCTTTTGACTCTTTCCTGTCCTGTGCTTTTGCACGTTTGAAAGGATTCGTTACGCCCAACATCTGCATGGTTGTAAACCTTCAGTCAGTTACTGGCATCTCATGATTCGAGCGGAACTAGTAACCTTCGATGCTGTTCCCGGGCCTTCTGTAGTCGGTAGAAAATATAAAAGAGCATCCATGGTATCGATCTCCTTCCAGAGAACATTCAGAACTGGTTCCAGGAAAATAGTATTGGTGAGACCGAGAGACAACAAATTTTTCCGCACCGTTCGAATATCAGATAGTCCGGCCGCCGTGAATGGGCGGAATTTGGCTGGGTCAAGTTCTTCGCATATGAGGGAAATGACATCAACATTCAGCGGCAGCATACTGTTCGAACAACAATGTCGTTGGTGGATCAGGTTCTGAAGGATTTCAAGATCCTATCACTATCTGAGTGTACCAGCTGAGTGTACCAGAGAAACCGGTGGCGGCAAGCTGGTCTGAAGCGATTGCAGTTAATGATAATGTAGTAGTCTTTCGACAAGATTCGAGGATTTGAGCGCCAATTGAGCGTTAAGTGGACGCCGGCGCTTGGACAAGACTTAGAATGTCCATCTGAGCTCGAAACCTATTTACACGAGCCTTGGACCTCTGTGCTTCCCTTATTGCAGCATCTAGCACAAAGTTTTCGACAGCATGCGTTTGAAGGCGAACACCTAATTAAGAGCCTTGTTATAACGCTCAGTACAAGAGGGCCGGCGAGATTAAGGAAGGAAGGAAAAAGAACCGCCAGCAGCGACGATGTGACAATATTCCAATGCTTACTTATAATTGCCGGATACATGGATGGCTTTCTGTTACTGCAGAGTTACCGCTGGTATACATCCTCATCAACGTCAATGTCCAGCTGAAGCTGCATGCAGTCATACATACCTACATAGGAAGAATGCGATCTACAAACTTAGGTTGGGCAAGGCGTAAATCTTTTTACTGATTGTGGCAGGCATTCCTATCTGTGAATCGTCTCAGGCTTGTTGGAGGTTTTCATGTCGTTACATCTTCGATCTTCACTCGATCGTACGTCCCCGCCACGCGATTTAGCGTGGGTCTCCATACTTACAATGTGGCTCCGTTTAATTTGCCATCACTTTGACTCATGTGTCGATACACCGTAATTTTGAGATCCTCCAAATCAGAATGAGATGGCGCTGGAATAGGCGCTGGAAGGCTCGATCCGAACTTTATCGTTTATCGATTATCGTTTGGTACATTCGTCTCCAAATTCCGTAGGCCTCGATGCGGCTTTTACAGTCTATTCTGGCTGACTTTTCAGCCTCCTAATCCCCAGCGGGGAGCTATTCACTTGTGGCTCACCTCATGCGCATGCAATCTTCCTCATCAACTTAATTAAAAACCCCCTTGGAACGCGTCGAATCGAAGATCATCGACGATGGAACGTGGTGAGGCAAGCGCCTGGACCCTGGATACGGAGCTCTATCTCTGATGGCTTTTTCGGTCCTTGGGTAAGTATGGAAAAAATAGCATCGCATTGAATCGAATCAGGAAGATTGCTTCGTGGACTTTTGCAGTATTTCTCTTGTGTCTTTCTCTCACCGCGATAGACACTTTGGACGCGTTTACTGCTTAAAAAAAGGTTTGCATGTTTCTCTATTGACGATTTTGTGTTATTATTGAATCTTTTCGTCAAGTTGGCGTTCTCTTTGAACGAAACCTGAACGAACAATTATACAATCGATCCATTGACTTCTACAAAAATCTTTCGAAATTTTAAAGCTTAAAACGAATAAACGCGAATCTTTTTCAATGTTTTATATCTTTAGTCGTGGAGGCACAGAGACAGAGATGAGGCAGATTCCCCAAACCGTACCTATCTATCTTGCAACTGGCCAAAACGTCCCATCGACTGTGCAGGCGTATCTAGCTGCTCAGGCTCGAGCACAAGCGGAAGCCCAGGCGCGGATGCCCAGTAAGTTTTTCTCATTCTGAAAACTTTTTTCTTGTTAATCATCTTGTCCAGATCGCCGCCGTCGTCAGTCTTCCCAGTACCAACCTCCGTCTCAGCAATCACAACCCCACCGACTGCTTTGCCTCCTCAATCGCGTCCTTCACATCATCAACATTCCCGCTCCGTCTCAGTCCATGCTCAGCAAGGAATTCGCTCTCACATGGACCAAGGCTGTCGCCTATTCGACACCATCCCGTATGATGAAAATGCAGCTCGAGCGGCGGCCAACGAATTCGACCCGTCGATACCTATTCCTAGGTTGTCGACAATATCAGAATCCGGATCTTCGATTCGTAGTCGCACCAGCCGGGATCGCACTCTACCAGCAACCACGGATAATCGTAACCGTACGCAAAGCATGCCACCGTCGCCAGTTGCTTCGAACGACGATGCTGGTGCTGGTACCACTGGGATCGGGAACGGGCCTGTTATTCCTGGACCCCCACCCGCATCATACGGTGTTACGAGGACCAATTCCGGTTCTAGGAGACTTCATGGCCATGAAACGAGCTCTGGTAGGAACTCGGGAGAGGCTCACGTTGCGGGCAATGTTGGTCGGACGTCTACCGAGTCTATGAGGGAGAAGCTCATACCTCCTGTCCCTGGTGCTATTCCTGCGCCTGCTATTCCTCAGCAGCCTCTTGGTATTTTTAGGCAGTTCACGCAACGAATGCATCGTCGCAACTCAAATTCCAATCCTGCTCCTCGTCCTCCTGCTCCGGTCATACCCCATGATCATTCTCGTACCCATTCTCATTTCATCCCTCGTCCAACTCTTGCCATCATTCCTCCTCCTCTATTCGTCCCTCCGCCACCGACGGAACACAGAGTTCGCCACCACGTCTCTTTTATTAACCCAAACCAACGCCAAGCACCTAAACATGCACCCTCTGTTCGCGACTACGTCCGCTTACGACTGTATTATATCAGCAGGGGTCCGAGATCCCACTGCTGTCGTTCCTCCAATCTTCTACGAAGTGAATCTTCCACCTCCCCGATTTCCGTGCGTTGTAAACCGAGCGATTCAGTCCCAACATCAAAGTCAAAAACCGACGCCTTACCAGCGGATATCCTCTCCGAGCCTGCAACGGAGCCACCTACGAAGGGAACGCTGCAATTGGTATGCGAGCGGTTTCCGTGGACCGTCACAGTATACGGCGGGTATGCAAAGGACTGCATAGCCAGGACTCCAAGGAGATCTGCTAGTACCGACGCTCGGGACCGTGTAATCACGAACAACGATGTCCTGTATGCGTTGTACCATATCCTCAAAGTCCAACGTTACTGAAGCTGAATGGAACGAACTTCGTACTCCCAAAATCTGCCGCTGCAGCGGATACAATCAAATGGTTCGATCTCTTCCAGATGCGTGTCGCAAAAGCGTATCGAAAAACGCGTGAGGCGGATGGAGGCTAGAGATGGCGTATTGGATTCGGAGGTTGGTGTACAAAGGGTCGATTGGCTTATGGGCCATACGAAGCTCGGTAGGGATTGTTGTTGACCGGAGCACAAGTGGGAGCTCGGTTGGCGTGGAGGGGAAGGGGATATTGATTTTTGATAAAGTGTGAGTGACTGTTTCGCTCTTCCATTCTCTTGGTCTCGGCGATGGTTTTAGTGATCGATCCATCCTGTTCATCTCTTGGTCATCGGTTGAGATTCGACTCCTCATCTTCTTGCACCTGTACCTTGTTCTTCGGCGTTTTTTTCTGCTGTTCATTTTTCTGTATCAATTAGTACATACTTATCCGCAATGATCCGTACCTCGAAGAGTACTCTCTAATCTGTGATTTTACATACCTATCCTACATACTGTTATTGCTTCGTATACTTAGCTACATAATTTTGTTGTCGATTCTGCTTTGCTCAGTGCATGCTTGTCTTGTCTTGTTGTATCTGCTTTCGCATTTTTTGGTCATCGATCCCTCCCCTTGTACATCCGTTCTTCGCTTTGTATTGACTCGAGTTTGGTTCGCTCCCCCACGACCTGCTCTCCTTGCTTTGCTTTACTTTTATACGACATTATTTGGCGCCTCATTTTTGCACGTATACATACATGATACGACACATACGATACTCAAAGTACATACAATCGCGCCCGGTGGCATATGGGTGCTCATATCAAGGATGTTAACTGTTCTTTCAAGGGATTCAGAGATTCCTGGCGTCCCAGTCAATCTTGCAATTCTTCTTGGACTACATGCTCAACCGCCGCACTTCAGGCTTTCCAATAAACCTCAACACACCTCGGAATTTCGATTCCTTTGCCGCGTTCCAATAATCTTGGCAAGTAATATATAATGCGCAAAGAACATGGTAGACGACGCTAGACTCGCCCAAAGAATTGTGGATGAAGCCGATGAACAGGGCCAGAGAAGAACGCCGGTTCTGGCGCAGAGCGAGTCGCGTCCGTAACACAGATAAACCCGACTCACGGTTCAACGTCCAACAATCGTGGTGGAGGCTGAGGAACCGAGCGTCACTTCAACGTTGACGTTGAACTGTTACTATAAGCTCTGGCTCCAACCAAGCCCGGTCATTCGGCGATTTCTTAGACTCGAGCCAGTCGCCTGAGTGACTCACGTGCAGTACGGCACTGATATCGTTAGTCGCAGTAATTGTCACTTTTCGGAATTAAGCAGACACATAAATATTTGAAAAAACAAAAAGCAAAGTCACACTTTAAAATGTGTGACAGGGCTGCTGAATAGTACTTCAAGAGGTTGTCTGTTAAGGGGGGTTGTTGTTGAGCAAGGGGGTTGTCAAATAGAATGATCCATCCTAACTCTTCCATCCAACTTTTTACTTCTGTCATTGATTCTACATCCTTGACATTTGCGCATTCGCTGGTTTTAGAATCTTTCATTGCATGGTTGTAAGTATCTTTTCATGTGTTGAATATTGACCAGAAGATGCTAACTAGCTTGTCTTGTGACTGTCTTCTCCATAAATTCCTCCTTTGCAACTTTCCAATGATATGTATAATGTACTAATCTCTTGAATCTGTTATTTTTCTAGCATCTTACAGTTCTATAGACACTTGGGTCTTATGATGGGCTCATTGGGCACAATTACCTGGCCCTGGGGGTTTCTTGATGAGTCCAGATATGCAAACAATGATGGAGCCCCTTCTTGGTAATCTCAACATTCACCTTTGTTGTGACTTCCACTATGGCAAGCACGACCCCATATACATGCCTCAGCTTTTCCATGAGTCAACAGCATACTTGACTTGCATTGCCTTCCCTGGTAACAGCACCAACTTCATCTTCTGGCTGCTCCCCAACAAGTCAACCTTTGAGGCCATTCCAGGACAAGGTCCATTGGATACTTACTCCATATTTGGAAAACAAATCAGTGCTCCCAGACCAGCAATGGCTCCTACAGATGCACCAGATACTTCAGCTCTCACAAGCAATAAGAAGATTCAGGACTACTAGGATCATTTCAGGTACATTATATCTCATCTCAGGTCTCCAGCAACATTCTCTGAGGCGTTTATGCTCTTCCAAATTGCTCAGCAGATCCTACTCAAGCTGCAAGCTTGTATAACATCAACTTGGATGCAATTAATTGCTCCCAAGTTTATGGGCCTGCATAGCTCCTGGGAGGTTCCCAAGACTCTGGATATGATGGGAATGACAACTGACCATTGAGCCATCATTGAAAACTGCTTCCATGTCAGTGTAATACTTCTCTCATTGAACTTATTATTGTCTAATCATTTTGGCCCAGTGTGGAATTCCAGTCTGGGTTTACCAGAGACTGCCTGTGTTAGAAGACATCTGAGTCATTCAAGTGGTTGGTATGATGTATCTACTCTGCCAATGCATTTGATAGAGAAAATTGCTTCCTTTGATGATACTTAGTCCTGTTCACCCAGCTATCTTTACTGGAACCATGCAATCACTTGAAAAATACCATAGCATGGTTGATATACTGATGAATTGCATATCCAGCATTGATATTTGATAGTGTCTCCTTACCCATGCCCACTTCCAGTTAACAGACCATTCCAAGACTGTATCCATCCATTTGTACTTTGCCCAAGGCTTCTACAGGCAGTGGACCACAATGCACATCTACCTCATCTCCTCACCATGCACCATGTAAGTTTCTTTCACAATAAATTATTGAATTTCATGCTAATTATACTCTTCTAGATAATAACAACCCAAAGTCCAAACCTCCAGCTGGTCAAGCTCACACAGATTGCAACAAGTTCCTTGACTTGGACTTTGCGCTAATGCCCAAGGCCATTCCAGCATAGAAAGATGCAATGGTCAAGGTTGGTAAAACCAGTTTGACCATAACCGTCATCCTCTGAAGAGTGTCCCATCTGGTTATGTGTTCCCAGAGGCATATATGCTTGTGCACTCAGATAATGATGTGGTACATCCGACATTCATGAAGACATATCTCAAGTTGTATGTGGTGATTTCCTACTGTATCATATCTTTGGGAGTGTTTAATGCATTAAAGGCTGCTGGTGATTGACAGAAAGCATCAGGAAAACCTTCATTGGCAAAAGATGCTAGATGCATACAAAAACTCATCAAAATGTAGATAAAGTATGCATAAATTTCATGTTTTGGCAATATAATGCAAGTTATTCAAAATTATGCCCGTTATGCCCATTAGACAGGTCCCCTGATAAGAAATGCATTAACTTTCAAAATTATGCCAGGTATGCCGCCGCTATGCGCTTACATTCAGCAGCATCGAAAGAATAAATCACCCGAAATCGATGCTAGCACAAAACAACTTGATCATATATATTTTATTTCAACAGAAGCGGGGCCAGCTGATACATAGTGTACAGTACCACCAAAAAGAATTGAAAAACGGAGGAATGCGGTGTAGCGAGGGCAAGAGCGTGAAATAATACATGAGCGGGGCCGGGGGTAGTAGCAACAGCCTATACACAAAGAGCCAGAACCATGAACGTAGTCACAAGGCAGTAGTATAATAGTAAAATCTACCATCACAAACAGCTTGAAATTTACGGTGCAGTTTGAAATGACTAGGGACCATCAGTAGGTAGAGCAGGAGTTGATAAGGGAGGAATGGGTTGAAGAGGACAAATTGCAGGGTTTGAGAGTGTAACAGAATGGTCCTAAAACGGCATCGAAAAGAAGAATGGAAAATAAACAAAAATAAAGAACGTACGTTGTCAGGACCGTCACTACCATATGGCACGTTGAGACTCGAGAATGTAACAGGACAGCGGGCAACATACCATCATTAACTTGCCATCCTGTAGCGGGCAAGGACAATGACCGGCCATCTTCAATAAGAAAAGTTAGTACTAGCACAGAGAGAAAGAGATATTCCAGCACATACCGTGACCGCAGCAAGGACAACTACCGGCCATCTTCAATAAGAAAAGTTAGTACTAGCAGAGAGAGAAAGAGATATTCCAGAACATACCGTGACCGCAGCAATAACGCCAGCACCCCACATGCACTCCATGTTGTTGAGCTATCCAGGAGCTTGAGGCTGGACAGGATCTTGCTTGGAAGTTGAAAAGTGTTTGTTGGTAAAATTTGAGGCTTGAGTGAGAGGAGGCGAGAAGAGAGGAAGAGAGGGAACATGATGGTTGAAGGGAGAAAGGATCAACGAGCGAACTGTCAACAAACGTTCAACAGTAACGTGATCACGGTGATGTGATGACGAGAGCTTAGGGCAGGCTCCGACGCCTCCGCGGATCTGTTATTAATGGAACACATGCGACCGCTTCCCAGTCTGTCTCCCTTATTCATTCCTTGAAGCTCCCTCCTGTGGCGGCCATGTCCTGTCTATGGGATGGTGGAATTATATACCTTGCATACTTCATAATAGAACTCAGTTCATCTGTACAATTAGAATTTAGGCAAAGACTGCATAATATTGCATAGATTTGCATAAATTTGCATAATTGACTTGGTGTCAGTGAGTGTGGCAGTTGGTAGCTTGCAGAACTTGGGAACGACTCAGTGTTTCACATGTAGATCAAACGTTCCCTTTTGTACTGCCAACTTTAAGATCACAAAAAAATAAATAAAAATGGCAGAATTGTTACAGAATGCGCACTATAGTGCATTATTTTGCATAATTTCATCTTTTTTTTTTTGCTAAACTTCAACTTATTTATGCTATTCAATGTAAACTGTGTAAATTACAATGATTTTATGCAATTTTTTGGTAAATTTGCCAATAAAGGTTTTCCTGATGAATTAATTGGACTGGAGCTGCATGGCACCAAGGCCAATATGAAAACTGCCGAGCAGTGCAGAAAGCTGGTGGATGAGCTTCAAAAAGCTTGGTTGTGAATTCACAAGTAAGTAATAAAGTCTTTGTTTGATACTATGTACTAATATTTCTGCAGAACCTAGTCAATCTCTCTGGCAATCTCCCAGCCATTGTCCCCCAGTGGAATGGTATAGAATAAGTACCCTGAGTGCATCCCAATTATGCTTTCCATTATGCCATGTGGAATACCATCAACATGTCCTTCAAGCTGGAAGTTGTCATGGCTGATTTTTTTTCTCTATGGGCTGACACTCTGCAGGATCCATTAAAATACGGGCTGTAAATAGTACGCAAAAACACTTTGTAAATGGTATAATAATTCACATGATTTTTTGTAGGGTTTGGAGATACATGTCATTAAACTGCAAATAAATCATAAATTGCATTACATTGTACTGCAAAATGTATCACTAGAGCTTGTACTGATACACAATTTAAATCAGTACAGGTTCACAGTTTATTCACAGTCAAAAAATTCATTAAACTGCTTAGAATCAGTTTAAATCAGTACATATTTACACACAGTGGAACCTGTACAAACTCTTCATCATACCTATATAAGAAGCACACACAGAGTACTTTTCTTACTTGAATCTTGATCAAGATGCATTTTTAATAATATGTAGGCATTATTAGTACTTCCTATAATATGATTACTGTAAGACATTACTTATCTACCATTGAAATAGTGTATAAATGATCAGTTCATATCAGTTTATACTGATATAAACCAATTTGAATCTGAACTGATTTAAACTACATAAATTGTATTGTACTGCACTGGTTGTATCAGTACAATCAGTACAGATACACAGTTTAACCAAATTTCAAGAAATCTTGTACTGGTGCAATTCATGATTTATTGGATTTGAGCCAGATAAATTGAATTGAATTGTATCTCAAAACCCTAATTTTTTGTATGAAAAAGAACTGAGATTTTCCTTCAAAAATAAATGGGAAAAGCACTTCATTTACCTTTGAAAGTGGAGGTCTTTTGCACTAAGGAAAGATGGTCTTTTACTCACATAAAAGTTTAACTATTACGCCCTAACAACAAGCCAATGGTGCTTTATTTTGTTGCTACAGCGTAATAGCTAGAAAATTACGTGAAACAAAGAAATTTTGTCTTGTTGCTACTGCATTGTTAGGTCATAATAGTTGAGTTTCTTACATGAGTAAAGCACTAGCTTTCCCAATTGTAAAAGATCTTTGCTTTCGAAAGGGAATGAATTTCTTTCCCCATTCATTTTTGGTGGAAATCCTAGTTCTTTTTCATATGAAAAGCATGCAAAATATTATATTATTTACAAAATGTTTCTCGGTACTGATTATGGCCGTATTTTAGTGGATCCTGCAGAGTGTAAAGCCTGTCAGATTTGATGATGTAGAGCTTGAGCAAGGGCAAGTTCTGGCTTTTTAAGTTTTTACCCACAGCTGGACATGGATTAACTCATAATGACTGCAAGATCAAGTCGCAAGCTTGGATCCCTGAATTTGACAGCAAGGATGAATGTAGGTTTGGATCACAGTCACAAGGGAGTCTGTATTTTTGAATACCGGACCGGGGGTAGGTTAATTAGTCTGGCCACCAGGTCAAAAATTCTTTTTTTAACACCCCAGATAATGACCAGTTTTAGCAGTCTCCAGTTGCATTTCAAGCATTTCTCGAGCTTGCCAGTTACACATTGTTATTAAAAGCTTTGCTATGTAGCATAGCATCAAATTTGCATCAAATAATAGTTTTTCGAACTCAAACTTTGACCTGAACATGCTAAAGTCAAAGCTAAGCATCTGCATGATGGAAGCTGTCAATGGCAAGCCAGCATTTGTGCTAAACAGTTTGGCAGGGTAGACATGTCATTTCATAGATGCAGTCTTCCAGTATCACAAGAAAGGTCGGTAGAAGACATATTGTATCACAATATACCACTCATGGGCCGTGGGAATGATTACATAGTTAGTTAGTCCGAGCTCCGAGTGCAAAATTCTGTTTTTCCGAAATACAGACTCCCTTGGTGCTAGGTTTTTCGGTCAACAGTAGGTTGCTAAACAGAACATTCCCTGAAATTTACATCAATGAATCTTTGACCTGCATTTAGGCTTTCGTGACTCATCTTTCTTTCTTTCTGGTAGGCTGCTGCTTGAGTCCATGATCTTTTACCCTTCTCCTCGCTTAGCTCTCTATCCCTATTACAGCTCATGAAAACTATTCTGAGCCCTTGCCGGAATGTCTTCTAAACACATGTTGATTTATAAGGTTAGTATCACATAAAAAACGGCCTGAACGCCTCGTGGCATGCGTTGAGTGGAGATTGGATCTCTACTATCAATGAAATGAACAGCTTCAATAGATTCAGGTGATTCTACTTTCGGCCCTTGGGAGCTACAGAGTGCAGTACTCCCCTGCCTTCAGATTTAGTCCACAGGCCCTGATGGGCATGCAGACAGTGGTCTAATTTCTAAAAGGGCCTAGAACCTACAAAGGTCAAGTGTCAACTCTTGAGAACCCATGGGTCATCAGACTAGGTTCAACCGATGACCTCGGGTTGAGGTTTCTGGTGAGGTCACATTGTTCCTGTCACTTTTACGTACTTACCATCTATAAATCAATATCAATATATAAAGACCCAATACCGAAAAGACAGCGTCCCTTCTGCCCATCACAAATACTTCTTGCAGCTTGCCTTATTACTCCACTGTTTTGTTTTTTTTCATTGAAGCTGGTTAAGAGCATAGTGTGTTCATTCCCATTGAATATATGAATAGGCATTGATTATTCGTGCTCATTGCTCTTCTCAACTTCTAATTTGATTTAAACCCTTTCAATATCTGCTCCCTTTGTGGACGATTTGCGCATTTTCTTCTAGTATTCTTCTAGTATTCACACCCAGGTCAGAAATTGAATTCACTTGTGAGTAGACTTTGAGACTTATTTCCAATAATCTTATTATTGCCTGCTCTACATTTAACATGGTGAATAAAGATTGTAGGTCTTCATTACAGTGATGCATAATGGCATTAATCTTCAAAGTTCTCAGCTGTGTGATCTATCCACTTTGGCATCTAAGGGCAACATTTTGTTGACTGAAGCCATTGAGCTTTGATCACTTGGGATCATTCTGCATTGCATTGGTAAGTACATTACATCCAGGTCCTCTCAATATACTGAAATTTCAAATAAGAATTGAACTCCCATACTCTGCTGGAGATTAATGGGAGTGAGTAAACTGCATAACTCATGCATAATGATGTATGATACTGATATGACATATGTCATGGAGAGTGTATCTAGTCACTCTACACAGGATGAAGATGAGTGTGCTGAACTCCAACAAGCTATCAACATGTCATTGGAACAACTTAAAACACTGGTGAATTGTGCTTTGTTAAATATGCCTATCCATTAAAATTTCCATTTCAGACAATGAGTGATACATCACTCAATGCAGAAGATCAAGAGGAGCTTGAGAAAGCTTTGATCTTGTCGACTTTGGCATCAGAGGAGCTCAATGAAGGAGTTGCTGAGTTGAACCACAGTGAGCTCATGTCCCATATGGAGAGAATGGAGAAGGAAATAAAGGTATATTCCAATTTACAGGAGGGACTTGTATACTTACATCACTCATTGGATATGAGCAGACAGAAGAGTTACACAATTCAGCATTGCAGCTAGCAGAGTCTTTTCAACAGACAGAAGAAATGTCCCAGCTTGAAAATGCGGTGCAACTATGGAAGACAGCAGTTGAACACACCCCTGATAGTCATGCTGATAAACCTCTCTGGTTGAATAACCTTGCCAAAGCTTATCAGTCACGATTTGGCTGTCTGGGGGAGCTTAGCGACATAGAAAGTGCTATTGGGACCTTGAAGCAGGCAGTCAAGCTAGCACCTCATGGTCATGCTGATAAACCTCACTGGTTGAATAACCTTGCCAAAGCTTATCAGTCAAGATTTGGCTGTGTGGGTGAACTTGCTGACATAAAAAGTGCCATTGTGGCCCTGAAGCAAGCAGTTGAGCTCATACCTAATGGTGAAGCTGATAAACCTGTCCTGTTGTATAACCTTGGTGCTGCCTTCCAGGCACAATTTGGTTATCTAGAGGAGCCTACTGACATAGAAAGTGCCATTGCAGCCCTGAAACAGGCGGTTGAACTCACACCTGATGGTCATACTGGCAAACCTACCTACCTCAATAGCCTTAGCATTGCCTTCCAGTCACGATTTGACCATCTAGGAGAGCTTATTGACTTGGAAAGTGCCATTGATACCATGAAGCAAGTAGTTAAGCTCACACCTGATGGTCATCCGGATAATGCTCTTCACTTGAATAGCCTTGGCAGTGCTTACCAGTCACGATTTGGCCATCTGAGGGAGATTAGTGACATAGAGAGTGCCATTGTGGCCCTGAGGCAGGCAGTGGAACTCACTCCAGATGGTCATCCTGATAAACTGAGCCAGTTAAGTAGTCTGGGCAATGCTTATGAGTCAAGATTTGGCCATTTGGGGGAGCTTAGTGATATAGAGAGTTCCATTGTGGTGCTGAGTCAGGCAGTGAAACTCATACCTGATGGTCATGCTGCTAAACCTGGCCTGCTAAATAACCTTAGTGCTTCCTTCCAGTCTCGATTTGGCTGTCTTGGGCAGCTTAGTGACATAGAAAATGCTATTGTGGCCCTGAAACAGGCAGTTGAACTGACCCCTGATGGTGATGCTGATAAACCTATCTTGGTAAATAACCTTGGCGCTGCCTTCCAGTCAAGATTTGACCATCTGGGGGAGCTTAGTGACATACAGAATGCCATTGTGGCCAAGAAGCTGGGAGTTGAACTCACACCTGATGGTCATGCTAGAAAACCTGGCTTATTGAGTAACCTTGGTAATGCTTATGAGTCAAGATTTCGCCATCTGGGGGAGATTAGTGACATAGAGAGTGCCATTGGGGCCAAGAAGCAGGCAGTTGAACTCACACCTGATGATCATCCTGATAAACCTAACCGGTTGAGTAACCTTGGCACTGCTTATGAGTCAAGATTTGGCCATCTGGGGAAGCTTTGTGACATAGAGAGTGCTATCATGGTCCTGATGCAGGCAGTTCAACTCATACCGGATGGTCATACTGATGTGCCTGTCCTGCTAAATAATCTAGGTGCTTCCTTCCACTCACGATTTCGCCATCTGGGGGGGCTTAGTGATATAGAAAATGCCATTGCAACCCTGAAAAATGCAGTTGAACTCACACCTGATGGTCATCCTGGTAAACCTCATTGGATAATTAACCTCGGCAATGCCTATAAGTCACGGTTTCACCATCTGGGGGAGATTAGTGACATAGAGAATGCCATTGTGGCCCTGAAGCAGGCAGGTGCACTCATCCCTGGTGATCATACTGAAAAACCTAGTCAGTTGAGTAACCTTGGCAATGCTTATGAGTCAAGATTTGGCCATCTGGGGGAGCTTAGTGACATAGAGAGTGCCATTGTGGCCCTCAAGCAGGCAGTGGAACTCACTCCTGATGGTCATGCCAAGAAATCCAGCCAGCTCAATAACCTTGGAAAGGCTTACTGGTCACGATTTGGTCATCTGGGGGAGCTTGATGACATAGAGAGTGCCATTGTGATCCTGAAGCAGGCAGTTAAAGTTACACCCGATGGTCATGCCAGCAAATTCGTCTGGCTAAATAACCTTGGTATTGCCTTCCGGTTACGATTCGGCCATCTGGGGGAACTTAGTGACATAGAAAGTGCCATTGAGACCCTGAAGCAGGCAGTTGAGCTTGCACCTGATGGTCATACTGATAATCCTCGCCGACTGAATAGTCTTGGGAATGCTTATCAGACACGGTTTGGCCATCTGGGAAATCTTAGTGACATAGAGAGTGCCATCATGTTCCTGAAGCAGGCAGTTGAGCTCACCCCTGATGGTCATCCTGATAAACCTGTCCAGTTGAGTAGCCTTGGCATTGCTTATGAGTCAAGATTTCGCCATCTGAGGGAACTTGGTGACATAGAGAGTGCCATTGTGACTCTGAGGCAGGCAGTTGAGCTAACACCTGATGGTCATGCTGGGAAACTTACATGCCTCAACAACCTTGGCATTGCCTTCCGGTCACGATTTGATTATTTAGGAGAGCTTAATGACATAGAAAGTGCCACTGTGACCCTCAAGCAGGCAGTTAACCTTACACCTGATGGTCATGCTAATAAACCTGGCTTCTTGCGTAACCTTGGTGATGCTTATCAGTCACAGTTTGCCTATTCTCAGAATCCAAATGACCGTAATTCTGCTTTATCTGCTTTTCAAAGAGCTAGTCTACTTTCATCTGGTAAATCTCACGAGAGGCTACAGGCTACCATAAGGTGGTCCAGACTGTGTTTGACTCCAGCATTGGCTGTAGAAGCATATACAAGATTTTTTGAGCTAATTCCTCAGGTTGTCTGGCTTGGACAAACAGTCCAACGTCGCTATGAAGAGCTACCTTACATAGGAAGGGTCATTGGTGCTGCAGCCGCTGCTGCAATTTCTGCAGGAAATCTGCCACTGGCAGTTGAGTGGCTGGATGAAGGTCGCAGCATTATCTGGGGACAGATACTTCAATTGCGTTCACCGTTAGATGATCTCCATCAAAACCATCCTCAAATTGCAAAGGATTTGGAGATTGTTGCTCAGGCCCTGCAACATGCAGGGACATCTACCATGATTGAGTCTGAAAATATAGTCTTAGGAGTCAAGCAAGAAAGCATAGAAGAAGAAGCACAGAAGCACCGTAAGATAGCCGCCCGGTATGAAGAGCTTGTTCACCAAATTAGGGGCTTGGATGGTTTTACCAGTTTCTTGAAGCCAAAGAAATTGTCAGAGCTTGTTTCTGCAGCTACATATGGACCTGTGATCACTGTGAATGTGGATGAATCTCGATGTGATGCGCTCATTATGTGCTCTTCTGGGGTCATTATCCATGTTGCTCTCCCAATGTTTTCACTGAAACAAGCACAACAATTGCACTCAAAACTGGTCACATCACTTCATACCAAGGGTGTTCGCATTGACCGCAATGGTGATCTTGCTACACGACTTGGACTGGCATCAGGAGGCAAAAATGACCATTTTGCAATGATTTTGAAAGTTTTATGGTTGAATGTTGTACAGCCAATTTTATCAAAGATTGAAGATGTGGTAATATTATTTTATAACTTTGCTTTAAATATATTCTGATAGCTTTTCATTATAGCTATATGAATCTGCGCAAGATACCATTCCCCATATTGCATGGTGTCCAACAGGTCCACTTACCCTTCTCCCACTTCATGCAGCAGGGATATATGGTGGCCCAATGGAGAGAAGCATCAATATTTCTGATTTTGTAGTATCCTCATATACCACGACTTTGAGAGCTTTGATGGACTCTGTCCGCAGATTCAAGGAACACCAGGATAGGATCCCCTCTGTTCTCATTGTCTCACAACCTAATACACCAGGGCTAGTTGCCCCTACCTGGTACTGTTGAAGAGGCAAAGGTGATTCAAAGGTATGCCTTGAGTGAACATACTTGTCACCTTAATCATGATGCAGCAACAGCAGAGGCTGTTATGCATCAAATGAGCCACTATGAATTCATCCATTTTGCTTGCCATGGAATCCAAGATATGCAGGATCCACTTGACAGTGCATTTGCCCTGTATGATCAAAGACTGAAGCTCAAATCATTGATGAGCTTGTCCTTAAACAATGTGCAGCTTGCAGTTCTTTCTGCATGTCAGACAGCTACAGGAGATGAGGATCTCCCTGAAGAAGCTGTTCATCTTGCAGCTGGTATGCTTGCAGTGGGTTATCCAAGTGTTATAGCAACATTGTGGTCCATTGGAGACATGGAAGCTCCTCACATTGCCGATAAACTATATGCCAATCTTCTGGGGAATCATGGCAGTTACAACAAAATAAGTGCAGCATACGCACTTCATGAAGCTACAAAGAGTCTGCGAGAAAAAGTTGGTGACATGAATTTTGTGAAATGGGTGCCCTTCATCCATCTTGGAGTTTAGGGGTCCTTGGTTTGAAATGAAAAATTAATATGCTCTTCATTGGTCTTCATGATCTTTGTTCTTTCAAAAGTCAACTTGTATTCAAACTTCAAAGTTCTGTAACATCTTCATGATTAACTGGTCTATGATTTTTTTCTTCAATAGTCCAGTGCTGTTCTTCTCTGTGATTTTTCGCCTTTAAATTCTTGTAAATATTCAGCTTCTTGATCCCAAAGATCATGGCATTTCTAATAAGTATACAATGTTTTCACTTCCGACTGTCTTCTGATTTTTCTCCATCTGGGACAAACCTAGGATATCAAACTAACATGCTTACCGCGGTGTTCTCAGATAGTTCATTCGCTCTTATTGCTTGTATTTTTACCTTTCGAATGGAATCTCTTTTGCGATTGCCAGAGTCTTCTGCTGTTCAAGAGTTCAAGAGTGATTTAACTGAATTATTCATCAGCAAAACCTGTATTTTCGCTGGAGAAACCCCATTCATTTGGGACATCTCTGGAGCAAGGTACCCTATTCCAGAGGCCTCTGGAGATCTCTGGAGAAAATTGACAGTTTTTTTTGACAGCTGTCAAGCTCCAGAGATCTCTGGAGATCTCCAGCAAAAATACAGGTTTTGCTGGTGTTTGTTCAGCAAACTTCGTTTTTTGAATGACATGTATGTCTTTCTGGATTCAATCTTGACTCTCAAACAGTTTTGTTTTTTGGAGATTAATTTAGTGTGGACAGCCCATCAAAATTGTGACCCATTTGATACAGCGATTTCCTGAAGATGCTGCAGAAATTGAATGAGTATAATTACTGTAGGCTTAACCCCTAAACATTAACCTGCTCAACCCCGAACCCCTAACCACCCACTCAGCATGTTACATAAAGGGAATTCTTTGAAAAAATTACTCTTGAAAACATCAGTAATCGAACCTGGCTGCAAGCAGAAAACTACAGGACAAGGCACCATAACCGTAGTAATATAACCACTAAGCTAAACTACTATATACTATGAGTGGTTGTGCCTGGGCTATATCACCGTGGAGAAGACCTATCATGTGGCGTTTAATTTATCTGACATACCGAAAAATGTAGGAGCTTGTTCGGGCCTACAATCCCGACCACAAGATGCGAAATTCGGATATACAAGTGCTTGCAACATGACGCTTGCTGTTTGACTGGGACTATATGTACATTTTTCAAGTACGCATTGAATCAAAACGACCACCGTGGACAAATGTCAATGCTGAACAGTAAATTCATGCATGCATTGATGATTGGTATAGCAGGCAGCAAATGACAACATGGGATGTGGTCAGTCTAATTCATAAAGCCTTGCGTGATCTAACTAACTCAAGTTTCGTCTCTTTCACGGTTTAAGAGACAGAAGACATCGAGTCCTCACGCCAACGCCAACCTACGACACCAGTCTCGTTGACAAATGATTACAATTGTCAGTTTTAACTTATTCTACAAATTACTACAGTTGTAATACACCTAAATACAGCCTAACAACGGTGATGTAATCTAGTTAAATTACATTATGAAATTTACATGCGCCTGATGGCAAAGCGGTATTCTCAGCTGCCAAATTAGACATGTTTGATGAACTACATACCTGTCGATGAGCGTTCGAATCATTGATGTGTACAATTGAGTTTTACTTTATTTTTCTTTCTATGCAATGTCGTGGTTAGCTCTCGTTAGGGTTCGCCTGAAGGGTGAACCCTAACATAAGAGAGCTAGTCCGGCATTGCCAAACATGCTGGGTTAGCGGTTAGGGGTTGGGGTTAGGGTTAGGGGTTTCCGCCTGTCGAAATAAGCGCAAACGAGGCAGGCCCGAAGTTTGCGCGCCGAATACAGTACTAGTGATATAATATTAATTGATGGTACTTACAACTGTAATAATTTGTAGAATAAAGTAAAACCTACAATTGTAATCATTTTTGTATACAAGATCTGTGTCTGGGGCTCCCAACGCTCAGACTTCAAACCCCCTTGTCGACACCTGTCAACACCTCTTGCAAACACCTGACACTTGTACAAATCAGTGTCATTGATCTCAACCTTCAGATCTCGCATTCAAAATTTCAACTACGATGATGGAGTGCGTATTCACACTTGGTTTACACTGCCAACCCGCACACAGTAGTGCTCGGGATGTGATGCGGGATCTGGGTATGTTTTACGAATTTTTTTTCCTTTGTTGTCAATTAATTGAGTGTATCTTTTCCTTCTTTCCTTCGCTTCACCTTTGCATGAAGTTCCGCTCACATCTAGCCAATCCCTTCCCTTCTAAGCTTCTCAAAAGAAGGTATGTCTAGAGAGCTTGCACCATCAAGGCATCTTAAAGTAAAGCTTAGCAAGCCCTGAGCCCGCCAAGTCCCAGGGATTCAATTTGAGTCATGCATATGAGGTATTTACCGTCTGCAATCTTGGGCTCGGAATAGAATACGGTTCTACCAAGACAAATATATATCCATAAACAATTTGTGTCTTTGGGCGACAGCGCGTTTGTCTCAATGCTTGTGTTTTTTGGAATTTGGGATGCTGCTCCAACTTGGCTCTGACTCTGAGCGTACCAACGTGAACCAGGGAGATGGGATGCTTGCATTTGTTTGACTGGTCGAGTTTGCTTGACTAATGGATGTATTGGATGGGAAGGACGTATTGTGCACATTCCTTCATTCTTTTTCAAAGTTGAATTTCAGCTGAACTGGCCTTTCTTTTTGGGCTGTCTCTCTCATTCACTCATTTGCTCCCATTTTGCGGTCCTCAAAGCCCTGTCCTCTCCCAAGTTGTTACTGGGCTTGGCTAACTACAGTTGTGTTAAATGCATCTGCACCGTACTTGCATCTTTTTTCCCTTCGGATTTCTGTCTTCTCGTCCTGTTTGATATTTTGTTCAATTAATCCAGAGGCCTTGAGAAGAGAAGCGTTGACGTCGCAGGGTTTGTACCAAGCTAGACGGTACTAGCCCATAGTGTATATTTGTCTCAAGTTGGGGTGTCTGAGTCGAAGTGGAGTACAGGACGTGTTTTCTCTCTTAATCCGGTAAACAGATTTCCAAGATACAAAAGGCTCAGCACATATCCACGCGGTTGTGAAAGAAGCCGAGGAAGGTGTACAGTCGATTGGGAGACACTGGCAGAGAGGTGTCAAGGGTTAAGCGCCCAGAATGCTCCCGGCTATGCAGGTCAAAGCGAGAATTACCATCAAAATTTTAAATGTGCCTTTTGATATGATTATAGTGCCCAAACAACTGTATGGATCCCTTTACCTGGACTTCAATCCTCTCAGGGATTGGCCTTTTCCTCTATTCCAGATTCTGCAGGTGCACCGCACCAATCCTCGTTTGCTGTATCTGGATCCATGTTATCGGGAGCGAATGACAAAAAACCGGGATTTGGGATAGCACATTCGACGAGAAAAGCATGCCAATACGGCCACGGCCTCAGAGGTCAGTTGGGTCCATAATAATCACATATAAAACCTAGAAATAACATCAATGCAAAAGTACTAGGTGACGGTAAGTACTAGAGAACCGGACAAGCACCAGTTCAGCAGCATCAATGATATATGAACTGGACATGTACAAGTATACCCAAACAAGTGCTTGCAGTGGTATTGTCGGACATGAACACGAGTAAACCATGGCTACCATCGCAGAGTATTTGGTTTGGAAATGTGTATCAATGTGTACACTAAGAGCCTCGCCTTCTGGCAGGGCAAAGTCTCCCTACAATCTACAAGTCCGAAACTGAAGGACTTGTGAACGGAAATTGAATCATGGATCAAGGTGGATTGAATATTATTAGAAAATCATTTCATTCACACATCTAACTTCTAAGTAGGAACAATGTACTTCTTTTCAGATTATGGTAGTTTCTGCTTTTGACTGAGCTATGAATCCTAAGCTTGCTCCAGATATGCTCAAAATCTATTGGTTTTTCTCCAGTGAGAATACAGGTTTTGCTGATGGAGGGGTGCCTTGCTATGGGTGCTATAAGTGCTGTGGGCTTTGTACAGAATACTCAGGTTTGCTGATGGAGCATTAGGACTCTAGCCTCTCAATGAATGTGTTATAAACACAGGCTCATGAGTCATACATCATGATAGACATGAATACATCAATATGGAAAATAGTTTAAGTATTTCCTCAACCAGATTTCTTAGACCAGTAAGAGCAGAGTAATATATCAAAAATGGCACAAAGTGACAAAAGTGTTGGAATAAAATTGAGCAAAATGATTTCACTCTGGTCTATAGCAGGTAAGCCCTAGTAAATGCGCAGGGGATAACTTCAAAGTGCAAGACAAACTATTTCTAATGGATGAACTATCTACAATATCTGTTAACCAAATAGCCAAACAATAACTACAGATAAACTCAAATATACAAAGAATGCATCAAGCGCATATACTGAAATAGAGATGGAACCAGATATGGCAGCAAACAGCCACATGCCCTAATCTCTCCATATCTTGAACAAAAAGTTGATAGGTACTCTATCCAAGAAGAAGGAAATCAAATTAAAATCAAAAAAAAATTGCAAAACCCAAGCAAAACCTGAACTCCATGGTCTAGCAATATTGATTTATTTAGCTCTTATTTAGGACTGAACTAATCTCCAGGGAGGGCCATGTCAAATGTTATAACCGGATAACAGAATAGAATCAGACTTACAGCACCGTATATATATAATTCCACAAAAAAGGAGTTGGCAATTTCAACAGGTGATGGGTGAGCTGCATAAATGTCCAGTACATCAATGATAATGATGATGAGCTTTTCATATAACAAATCATAACACCAGGTATCTCCTGACACTTGAGAAAATCACAAACCTGTATCACACCAAAAATTGCACCAGACTCAGCCATAAGTAGAAGGATTGCTTGCACTTGCATCAGCAAAACCTGGGTGGAGGTCATAGCAACTCATAGCACATCATAGCAGCCATAGTGCTCCACAGAACTATGGAGTGCTATGAGCTCCTATGAGTTCCTATGAACTCCTGTGGGATTCCCGCAACTTTGAGCGAGCTGTCATCTGCCATCACTATTTGACAGCTGTCATTTTCTCCCGCGCACACTATGTAAGTAAGAACCAATGCACCGTCGCAGCTTCGACAAGTTCTGTTTTTTCTTCCAAGTCAGCAATCCTGAGCCGCTTTAGTTTGGACATCACGGTAAGTAGTCTCATTCAAGCCTTCAATGTCTGTTTGATGTCTCGGTGCCATTACTTCTAATTTTACAGATAGTTATATTAGTGTCGGAATTGTTCTACTAGTTTTGCTACTACCGTATTAATTGTCCTACTGTACTACTAATGACCACAATAATATAATACAATTCCGTGATTATTTTCATCCTGTTTTTGTCTCACCGAGAGCCAACAAAACAATTCAAAATACTAATATATTTTGAATCGAATAGAGCCTGACAGATGGTGTTCCTGTGAAATCCATAGCAATCCATAGCAATCCATAGCACTCCATAGTTCTGGACAGAGGGCTACCTTGCTATGGCTGCTATGGCTGCTATGAGTGCTGTACAGAACTGTCCAGTTCTGTAGAGTACACCCAGGTTTTGCTGATGTGTGTTTTCTTATTGTGCAAAATTGCATGGGTTGATTGATGATGTGTCCTAAAACAACACATGTAACAAGGGTGGCTACCAATTTACCTTAGATTTTTAAACTCCGCTACCTTATCCTTACCTTATCCTTACCAAGTTAACTTAAAGTACCTTTAAGTTCCTTAAGTTAACTTGGTCGACCAAGTTACCTTATCTACCTTATTCTACCTTATCACCTTATTCTACCTTATCTTATTTTTTATATTCCAGAGAGCTCAGAAATGTTGTATAAAAGACATTACAGCACTAATAAGATAAGGGGAACCTAGTTAGTCATCTTGTGACCACAATCTATGGTATTTATAATTATTTCCACAAACAACCAAGAATGGCAGTGATTTCCAACAGATTTCAGATTCTATTTAGTTTGGGTTAAGTACTAATACATCCATCTCGGATTCTGACGCTGATTCACAAGCTTAATACTGCTCAACACTGCTCAATATCATGATAGTTAAACCCACGACACTGAGGTGGCACACGCATATATGCTTGTTTAACTGGCTGGAACAATGCATAAGAGCTATAGTGTATATTGCATATCAATAACACTGGTGTTTTGACCCTTCGAGCTGTGAAATTTGCATTTTTAAAGACATTGTAAATGTATTTTTAACGGCAAATCTCGGCAAAGTACCATAAGGTAGCGGAGTTTGAATTTCCGACAAACTACCTTATGCTAACTTATGACGAACTTATGGTGTCTACAATCGTTATTTCAATGCTCTTGGCCTTAATTCAATGTCTTAAAGGCATACATATGGCTCTCAATGTACATACCAATGTTGAAAAGTTTATTTCATGATAATTCCAAAATTCACAGTGACCATGGCATGGTGAGCACTTGGGTTTTTTCAAAACATGCTGCAGTGCAGTACGCCCACTATGTAAGTCAAGATTTCTGTGCATATAGTGACACACTTTTGTATTTTTTTATTAGGTGTATTCAATATTGCCTAGTGCAATTGGAGACATCAATAAGTGCAGAATAATGATAACTAGTTACATACAAACTCCCTTGCCCATTCCTAGTTTTGCATTGAAAAGTATTAAGAACAGGTGAACTCAATTAAGTAAACTGTGACTGTTACTACCATTGGGAAGAAACACTCGGAAGACAGTGGTACTTGGTTTTAGGCAGCTCATGTAACCTCTTACTTAGCTTACATACTGTAGGCTAAAATTTCTGGCTACTGTGTAAGCAAAGTTTCAGAGTGGTCAATGGTTTGCATGCAGTAGCATGCTCAAATTACAGCTAACCACAACACTAATGGCCTAACAGCCATAATGCAGCAATAAGGTACAAATTTACCAATCCAGACATCAGCAATAAGCTATCAGTATCCTATCACTCTGATACATACTAGCAGAGCACTCACTGGTGACATCTCACAAGGTACCAATGTTTCATTGTGCATTTACTTATATCAAATATATGAGTGAGAGGCACTGAGTGATTGAGCAAGAGTCTTGAGGGCTACCTAATGCTTAAGAAGTACCAACAGCATGCTCATTATCTTACAGTAACAATTGTAGACACCATAACTGTACTACATTGTAGACGGGACAGTTGTAACAGTACCTGTGACTGTACCATCTGGGATTTTCAGGGTCCATAATCTACTGACCCGTTTTGCCTGTTACAGTTGTAAATACGGGTATTAAGAGCGGATGTATATCCAAAATGGGGAGCGGAACTTGCCCATGCTAAATTAGTCAACAAAGGAATTCTTATTCCACCCGACCGTCTAAACGCATCAGTCAGATTGCCAGTGCAACAAGGAATCGTCAGTCTGGCAATGGAAGACGTGACTTTAGCCAGAATGCGAAACACTCCACCCAACAGCCATGTCGAAAAAGTCAGATTAGGAGGTTCGGAAGAAAAAGCGGGAGGGGAAAAGTGGGCGGATGGGGTGGTGAGGAGAGGGGAAAATATATACATACCCTCGACGGAATTGTTCCATCCAGAAATCATCAAGAAATTCCACAACCTCAAAAACAGATTCCACCCAAACCACAGAAGCACATTGGGACTAGTCATGCAGCAATACTACTGGCCAGGAATGGCCAGGGATGTACAACAACATGTACAAGACTGCAAGGAGTGTGGAAAGAATAGGAGTTGGGTGATGAGTGGGGATGAGGAGCAAACCCAACCCAGTGAGCGCCTCGCAGCAGTGGTTCCCCTCAACAAGACCCCACTGATAGAGTGGGTGAGGGGAGTCGACCTGACACCTACATGAAAGAAAAGGCAAAGGAGATAAGAGAGGGACAAGAGTTGGAGGTAGTGACAGATGAAGGGCTTCTGAGAAGGGGAGGGAGGATTTATGTGCCTCAAGTGGGGAGACTTTGGGTGGACATCATTCAGGCTTACCATGACCACCCACTACGAGGTCATCTGGGTGAACGGAAAACCAGGAAACTGGTATCTTAACTATTCTACTGGAGGGGCATGTCGGACAACATCCAAAACTACGTTAGGGGTTGCCACAACTGTGCCAGAGCAAAATCATGGCAACACAAACCCTTTGGATCATTAAAACCCCTCCCGACAGGGGAACAACCCTGGGATTCCATATCTTTCAATCACATCGTCCAGCTCCCAAAGACCCAGGGAGAGGAGGCATTTGATGCAGTCCTGGTAGTGGTTTGCCACTTAACAAAACAAGCAATTTACATTCCATGTTACATGACCAACAAAGCTAAGGACTTCGCGGACTTATTCATTACCCACGTATTCGCAAAACATGGACTCCCGTCAAACATCATATTGGACAGGGGTTCACTGTTCATCAGCAAGTTTTGGACCGAACTGTGCATGGCCCTTCACATCGAAGCGCGCCTATCTACAGCATACCACCCACAGATAGATGGACAAATGGAGTGGGTCAACCAATCGTTGGAAGTATGTTTACAAATTTACTGTGCCTACGACCAGGACAACTGGCACAAACTCCTTCCAATGGCCGAGTTTGTGTACAACAACTCACCCCACAGTGCAACAGGAGTGTCGCCCTTCTTCGCAAATAAGGGATACCACCCGAAACTCACAATCAAACTGGACAAAGTGTCTAACACAGACGTCAACGCTTACGCATCCCAACTGCATGAACTCCATGAGTACTTGAAGGGGGAGCTGAAGGTCGCAAATGAGAATTACGAGAAGTACGCAAAGAAGAAGCGGGAAGAAAGCCCGGAGTAGTGGGAGGAGGACTTGGTATGGCTGGACATGAAGAACATCAAAACACATTGTCCAACAAAGAAACTCAACAACAAATTCACGGGTCCCTACCAAATCCTGGGGAAAATCAGGAGCCATGCATACTGACTAGACCTCCCGGGTGATCTCAAAAAAAATCCACTATGTCTTCCATGTTGACCACCTGAAGATTCATCACCAGGATGTGTTCAAATGCAAGCGAGAACCACCCCCACCAGTCTTCATTAACGGAAACGCAGAATACTACATAGAGAAGGTCCTGGACTCCCAACCACTGAAAGGTGGAAGTAACGAAATCTAGTATCTAGTGAAGTGGAAGGATTACAGAGAGGAATACAATGAGTGGGTCCCATGGCAAAGCATGGCGGGTGGCATTGAGCTGATTGAGAAGTGGGAAAAGGCCCACCCAAAGAAGAGGAAGCTACGGAGGGAGCTCCTGGAAGAGTTGCGGAAGATGGGGGAAGAACAGGGGGAAGATCGGGAGGAGGAGGAGTAGCAAGGGGACACCTAACAATGTTAAGTCCCACTCACTTATTTCCCTTTCAAGCATTCCACCCCGCACTTGTGGTGTTACCTTTTTATCAATGCACAGATACTCTTCACTTTCCAATGCAGAATGCTGAATGGACAGAAACGGCCCTTTCATTTTTACTAACAATTCAAACACACATTTTTCACTTATTAAACAACAAGAAATTTTAATTCTAACTATTTTAGATATATACGGAGTCAAAATGGGAAAAGAACAAGTAAAGGGAAAGAAGTGAAACACAAGTGGACAAGAAAAGAGGAATGTGATAGTTTAGCAAGAGTATGTTGGAGAAACAGGGCAGGATACAGCAGAGGGAGGAGGAGGAGTAGTAGTACAGGTAAGGAAAGCGGCAACTGAACCCTGCAGTGGAACCACCACATTAGACTTGTCCTCAGCCTCCTCACTGACAGCACCATTGCCACACATGTTGACATCGCCATTGTACTCCACCCCACTCACTTCTATCCCCAGCATCTCCATGCAATTCACCTTCACCACCATCATCCGACCCATCTATGTACATGTTTTCACCATCATTGCAGGAGTATACAGGTGCATCAGGGCTGGCTGGAGTGGGGGGGGGGGGACAAAGGTCCACCAATGCCCCCTCCAAGTGCAGAAGGGATGCTGCCCTAGACTCCCAGTACTTGTTATCCTCAATACAAGTCTGGAGTTGAGCCCAAAGTAGGTCACAGGCATCCACACGCATGCGGGATAAGAGCGGAAGGAAGAGAATATGACAAAGGGAATTGGAAGGAGGAGCACAACCCAAGGGTTGTGAAGTGTCAAAAGGGAGGAGAGGATAGAGTGGCCAATGGGTACCATGATGGGAGGGAGGCACCAAACCGGCATATTCTGCAAAACTCAGCAAAGAACCAGAGACAACAGCGCTATATTGTTCCACCAAGGGTGCAAACCCTTCACAATACCGGCCAGGCACCCGAAGGAGGAAAGTGAAGGATTGCTCCATGCGGGAGAGGCACTCTTGAAGGTGCAGGCGAAGACGTTCACTAGCCTCCTCAGCATGCTCATATGCCTGAGGGTCCGTACAACTGTGAAGAAGGGACGAACGAATCTCCTGCACCAGAAATTTGACCCAACAGGCAACCTCTGCCAGAAAGGATGCAGGGCAGGCAGATTTGAGATGTTGGAAGGCATTGGAGAGCTCTTGGTGATACTGCTTCACCTCAGTATGAAGGAGGGCATTTGTCTCGGAAGCACCATCCAGGGAATATGAACCACCCAGTTGAGCGACGAGGTCCAAGTTACTCTCGCAGAGGGAACTAGCAGAGCCTTCTGCAGAACGGGCACGTTGACGAAGAAGTCCACAAGTGCCCATCAAGTTGTGGATGAGTTGGGAAGTGTTCCCAATTTCAACCTCACAATGGATGGCACGGTCAACCGCCTCTCCACGTCCCTCCTCCAACCTGCAAAGCTCTACCTCATACCTTGACAATACATCCTCCAAATCCTTGATTTGAGCTGAGGGATCCTAGAGGGGAAAAGCTGGATAGACATTCACAAAGGAGGAAAAAAGAGGAACGTACAGGGTAACCAGGAACCAGCAAAGCCTTGTAAGCCTTAGCTTGGGCAGCACTAGCAGCTGAAGCTGCAGCACTGTCCACCAAAGTCTTCACTTCACCCTGAAGCAACTCGTACTCCACCTGATGGTTCTTCATCATCCGCTCTTGCTCTGAGTTCAGGCAATGAAGGTCAGCGAGTTGAGCTTCCAAATGCCAGGTCTGCACAGTGACCATCCGGTTGCGCGCCCACTCAGTCTCAAGGTCCAACTGAGCAGAGTTGAGACGCCTCTGCATATCTAACAGCTCCTGTTGAAGTGAGCCAATATTGTGATTACTGAGGACAGGCATAGGGGGCTAGGAGAAGATGGAGGTTGAGAAAGAGATTCAGAGGAAGGAAAAGGGACATCTTACCAAAGGTTCCCAATGAGCCAGATGGGGGAGAGCTAGCCAATGACTGTCACCATACACGTTCCAAAGATTGGCTACGCAGGGTTGCCACTCAATGCAATGGCAATATGAGCCCAACAATAAGCATCTCCATCCAACCCGGGACATTCAATGACCCTAGTAGGAGACCATGCTCAACAAGGGACAGGGGACCAACAGTCAGGAAGATTAGTGGGAGGAGAAAAATTAGGGAGAGGAATCAAAGGGACAGGTGACAGAATGGGGAAGGACCAGAAGTAGGATCGGTTACAAGGGGTGAAGAGGAGTTTTATGAGGAGCAGGTGACAGCGTCTTGGGGACATTACCATGAAGATCCACGGGAGGAGTGGGGATAGAGCTCTGCGCAGTTACCACAACTCGATCCTCATTATCCTCATCATGCAAGACTAAACATGACATTGCTGTTCGGAGACCCAAACTACATGATGTCGAGGAGCCAGCTTGACATGGTGGTTGTTTGGGAACTACCAAACCCCTGTACTGTCGGCGAGCATTCTTCTCCAACCTCTCCTGCTCCCGCATATCCTCCTCCCAATGCTCCTTAACTAACCGTTTCTCCTTGCGCTGCTGCTCTGCTTCTAGACAACATTTAGTCTCAGCCGCAGCAAGACAAGCATGCTCCTGTTCTTTGAAGAAATGGACCTTGCTCTCAGCAGCAATCTGAGCCTCTGTGGCCTCAAAAGCTTCCAGCTCTCAAGCCAGGTCCAACCTGGGAGGGATAAAGGTGTTGCCAACATGTAGAGGGACAGAAGAGGATGGGGGAGGAGCAAGGGGAGCAAGACATTGGGCAGGAGGAGGAATCCGAATCATACGACCATGAACAATGCGTACCCTGTCGGAAGGAAGAGTGGAAGGAGCAGGAGTAGAGGACGAGGGAGCAAGGGAGGGCGTGGCCACCACAACTTTAGCACTATTAGCTAGTTTGCGGGGGGAGCTTTGGGAACCAGGAGCACAAGGCTAATAAGGGGGACCCAAGGGACTTATGGGAGCATGAGATTGGGAGGGAGACAACTGGTATGGCGACAATTTGACAATGCGACCAGGACCAGGAGGGCCAACATGCTCGGAAGAAGGAGGGGGTGGGCCAGTGGAATGAGCAACATATTGGATGGCCTCCTCAAGACTGGTGAAGAAGGGGGAGGACTGGTGGTATGAGTTGTACGAGCAGGGGTTCAAATGAGCCATCCAAGAATTGAACTCCTGCCTGGCCCAGGAAAAGGGAGCATTGAATCGACTACAATTCCCAATTAGAATGCAAGGAAAAAGGAAAAACAGAATATGCACTTGGCAAACAACCGATAACGATACGCAATGCCAATTGAACAACCCTTGTGGGCCCGCTGACAAGTATCACATACTAAATTGGTGCCAGTCGAAGCACTACATACTTCCCCCTTCCACTCACAACAAGCACAATGGTTCAACCGTCAAGTGACCCCACGCCACTCGACATCTGAGGCATCAATGTCAAAAGAATGGCCACCAAGTTGAAAAACGGATTTCAATACTTCATCAATTTCCGCAGAACTCGCAGTCCGCCAGGAAACAGAAGGAGGACCAGAAGTAGGAGGGTTCTGCCCAGACGTTGTCAAGTTTGCAGCAGCAGGATGGGGAGAAGAGGGTGAGGAGGGAGAAGGACATCCCAATGGGGACTTTTTGGCCCTCTTACAAGGGGAAGAATCAGTAGGAGAGGACAATCTCTTGGGGGGGCATTTTGGAGCGAATGGATGGGAGGGATAAGAAAGAAGCTGAAATGGCACAGTTTGACTCAGTTTTTCAAACTGTTTGTTGGTACGTGTGGGTCCAATGGCAATCACGGTATTCTGGAACCCACAGCACGCCAAACAAGCTAAGAACCTGCTCTAAATGCTAGGGACCCTAGATGGGGGGGTAATGTCATGCCCAGTACCACCAATTTCACTATTGTCAGCCCCCAAACCCTTCTGATCATATGCATAACCTACCCTACCAACCTGACAACCACCCGCTAAGCCTACAACATATCCCAGCTACTTCCGTACATACTTACTATTTGCCAATCCAACATCCCGCATGTATATAACTGGTAGACTCCCTTGTCTTGATATTAACTTGTTTACTCCCGTATCTCTTGTTTTTCTCTCTATTTTCTTATACTCTTGTCAATTCATCTATTTTCTCAATACACGCTTGTTCTGGCTCCACTTTTCAACTCACGCATTGACTTGACTACCAGCAAGCTCATAAGACAACCAGATTCGCTGCTGTTGACTATTCAACATTGGCTCATACAACTAGACTTAGAACTCACATTTGGGAGCTTTGGCATTCCCAAATCCACCTGCACGCATATTCGATCGCGGATCTTGCCTGTCTTTTATACTAAAGGCCTCAAAGCTACTTTCAGTACCTTTCCCTAGGACTGTCAACCCCGGTCTTATGCTTCACTTGAGATCATGAGAATAGTGCATGCATGCATGAGATCTCACGGTACAAAGCGCAACTTTTAAGTTTTATCACATCAGGCATTAACCAAAACCCACAGAACAAAGCGAAAGGGTTGCTCATTGTGCTCGAATGCCCAAAACAACACAGATCTAAGCAAAAATTGTGCTTGGGCCAGGCCCATAGATTTGCACTAAGAAATCTCGAAAGTCAAGAACAAAGATTCGGAGCAGAAGAAGTGCACCACACTGCACTTGCCTTTTCATTGTAAACATGGTGAACGAACAACTCGGCCTTGGAACATCTGACAAATGCATAACCTATCTTAAGCTATTGCGCTAGCTTTCACAGGCTTTGTTTAAGTACATGTAAGTACAGAAATTTGAAAGAAATTTCAAGAAGCAAGATTGAGATGGATTGCAAAAATCCAGACTGTAAGTATATGCTCTTGATACAGTTATAATAAATGATTTGCTAGAATCTAGTAATGGGTATACGACTATGAAAGAGAGCCTGAAAGGTAAAAGGGGTTCATAGAGCCATATGTAGATGTGAGAAGAAATTGCAAGTGTTAAATTAATGCAATGTATGGAAAGACATCATTGACAATTCAGACCACTTCGGAATCAAAAATCAACTGCATTATTAGCCTGCCAGCCTCGCATCCTCAAAACATTCATAATTGAAACCAAGACAAGCATATCAATTCAGATGCCATTTACTGGTGCTGCATGCCATGGGCCATTAGGCATGGGGAACTCTTTATACATCCTCTGTACATACACGTATAATTGATTAGTTTAATCCGTACAATGAAAACAAAATGCAAAGTTACACACCTCAAAATACCAGCTAACATTTAGTGCAACAGCAGCAGCAAGGTCCACGGGAGTTATTGGACCACTGGAGGTGTTGATTTCTATGGACATATCCACTCCTCATAGCCCAGCCACTGTACACATTCAAGCAACCGAGTCAGTTTAGCAATGGCACATGGAGAGAACACACCACATACCCAGCTGGTTCATTAGCAGTATTAAAATAAACCCCGACAAGTTCTCGGAGGCGTATTTTAATATTTGCAACAAGTTGTCAGCACAGCTTTTACCTAGAAAAGAAATATCAATACAGAGAGAACGAGAGCCCGTGGGAAAAAACGGACACTTTTCCCATGCTCGTGTAGGCCACCTGCACCCAACCCTAGCCCTACCTCACATCCTAACCCTAACCCTGATTAATATTTTAACAGTGGGGGCAAGCCCCCACACTCCCATTATTATCCTCAACCCCTAAACCCTAACCACCCTAACCCTAACCTATGTTCACTGTTTGTTTGGCACTGTTTTGATCAGGTCTCTATGTTAGGGTAAGCACTTTGTGCTTACCCTAACGAGACCTGACCAAAACAGTGCTTATTACTATATTTGGTCATAATTCCAATTTTAGATTAGGATTAAGCGGAGGCACCACTGGAAAGAGGGAGAAAAATAAAGGGGTGTAGCCATTTCCGTTTTTTCCCACGGCCCCTGGTTCCCAAGATATGGTCCCATCTTATCATACTATGGTTAGGGTTCCCTGGGCATATTTGGCTGGCTGACAACTTGTCGCTAGTATTAAAATATGCCTCCGAGAACTTGTAGGGGTTTATTTTAATACCGCTATAGCCTCTAGTGACATACCCAAAAGTACAACCTAACTCTTGTATTCATAGGCACATGATCACCAGCCCTGTTCATCATCTGTCCAAGTGCATACATATCCCTGCTATACAACTCTGTCATCTTCATCCCTGCCTCATAAAACCCTTATGGTCAAAGGCAACAGATGACCAGTTTGGTCGACTGTCATTTGCCATTTTGAACTTGAGCTTGATGGCTGGCAGGGAGTCTGTGGGACTCACTTTTGGTTTGCTATGAGGAACAAGGACGGGAGGGGGCATATCCAGGGCCTCTGCATATGGCTCCCTTGAAGGGAAGACTACTGAGGGTGGATTAGGTTCAAGTGGTATTGTGACATTGTGTATGTGGAATTTGGCGGCGTACAGATAGTATGGGAGGTGCAGGCAGATTGGTGAGGACATACTAAGCTGTTTTACGAGTTTTTATATTGGGGGGATTCAATGCTCTATATATGGGTCAGAATTAGCGGGAGCACTGGAGTCAAACTTGACCTACTACCAGGTATTGCGAATTGATTCTGGATTCCAAAGGATTGTATCTCATCGAAATTAGGTCTGGAACAGTAGTGAATGGATACTTAATGGTGGTCCTCAAGGGTCCGGAGATCTGTACGGAGCTTGCGTGAGAAAGTCCCCAAGTCGCTGCTTGGAGGGAAGAGATGATGAAGAAGTTGGAGAGGATGAGGGCTGGAAGTGAGGAGCTTTCGCGTATCTTCTAAGTTGTCTTCCTTGTGTCGTTGGTGTCTTCTTGTATGAATTGTCAAATGTGGTAATATATTTTTCAATGCTGCACTCTCGCCATGGCCAAATCGCAGGTTTCAATTTTGGTTTCATTTCGTTCGGAATTGTTTGCTCACTATCGAATTTGCTTCCCATAGATATTCCACTCGGCGGATCTCCGTTTGAACTTATATAGTAACAGCCATGTGACATCGCAGATATCAGCCAAAAAATCGATCTCGATATCCTGAAGTCGTGGATCCGCGACGTCTGGACGTCCATGACATTGTTACAAATATTCTCACCCAGGTTTTTCAAAAAAGAATTACAATTCTTTCAACTTTTTCTTGGCAAGGAAATGATAGGAAAATTGGAAAAAAATATTGAGTTTCCTTCAGATAACTTCGGCAACCTTTTACTGAGGTTTTTAAAAATATCATTCATTTAACTTGAGGCAGTAAAATGAAAATGAATAATAAATATCATTAGCTTAACCTGTGGCAGGTTAGTTTCAGAATCATTCCAATAAACGGCTGGATGAAAGGAGCAGAAATTTATCTTTCTTTCTGTTTTTTGCGGCACTCAAAAATGAAAGAAATTGTGCAGGTTTTTGTAAAAAGTCTCAGCATTTTTTCACCTTAATCAGATGACGAATATGTTGTGGAATTACTTTATAACTACAACATATTTTCAGTATATTTTGGTCCGGTTATGGTCTCATCCCTGCAGTGTTAATTTATACCATTGCTTGCTTCCCACCTTCTGCAATTATTGTTGCCTACCCTTCCTGCCCTCCATGATTGTTGTTGTCCACCCAAATCCTAGATTTCTGCTTGTGCTCAACTTGTGCCACGGCTAGTGATAAAGGAGTTTGGAGAGCCCTGAGGTTTCTAATTATGCATGGTGAATACCTTATTGCTGCACAATCACACCACTTTCATCCAAGGAAGTTGGCGGGCAAATTTTTATGCTACCATGAGATGAGTAGTCTTTGAACCAGTTGTATGATGTGGTGTGTTGATCTAAGAGTAAAGTTGTGCAGAAAGCAAGTACACCAGATCAAATATTCATTCTTTGAATTTTGTATCTCCCAACTTTTGCCTTCCTCTTTGACTGTCTATTTGGTGGAGGACAAATGTCGCAACCACATTTTAACTGATGCATGAAAACGGATTAAGCTTGCTCAGATAAGAGTTTTACAAGAAAAGCTAAGACCGAACTATTGAAATCCACATTCAATATTTTGTTAGAATACTTATCCTAAGGTTTGTCAATGTGGTTGTTCCAGTAACACTATTCTCCTCATACTGCTTCCCAGCTGGGTTGCTTCCATGTGTAGCCTAGAACTCTGCAGATCTGAACTTGATGCATTGCATACACTTGAAGATAACTCACTCACGGGCGCACCATACCTCCCCTCGAAGCCACAGCAACTGGACCAGGTCTTTGAATATTCCATTTTGTTGCCACGTACTAAGATCTGAACTGCTGAACCTGGCACAGGCAGCAATCTGCAAGTCAGGTAACACTGGGCGGGACGTAGGACATGACAACAGTTAGGTGGGAAGCAAGTAGGGTAAGATGGACAATGGGCCAGATGAATAGCTGAATAGCTGAAAGTGGCTTTGAGTTCCTTTCTGTCTCACCCTAACCTTAATGTCACAGAGGCTGTGACCCAGCGCTCATTTTCTGTGACCTACTACAGCGCTTCATTCACCGTCATGTTATCTACCTTCACAATCACAGCCCATCCTTCACAATCACAGCCCATCCTTCAACAGATATATGGTGCAAGCCTCCCAAAATTAATAGGTCTGCATTATACCGCTTTTGATCAACTTTTGATATCAGCATGAATCACCAATCCTTATTTTACTTACAGCTTTAACACTCCCACACATGCCCTTCTATCTAAGCCAATCCTGCTGAGATCCTTCCATGGTGCATGACTTACATTTAGTGCTCCTTGGACAATGTGTTACAATTATGGTGGGCTCCTGCTACACCTGACCCATTCAGGCTCTACTGACAGGTGGCTCAAGACTGGTATCAAATCCTACCAGGGCAACACATACCTCAGCATGGTATCTACCCTCACCTATTCAGACTGGAGCATCACTCTGCCTACCTGGTTTACTCAAGGTAGATAGTGTTGGGCTCGGGTTGGGTTCAGGACTCCCATACTCTGCCTGTCCCAACCAGAAAAGAAACCCAATCCTGGCATACTCAGGACCACCTGGAACATCGGGTTCCGGGTTGGGTCACCTTTGCAAGCCCAACTTTTCCGTGAATGAATCAGTTACACTACCTACAACTCACATACAGCTCTGAGCAGCCAAAGTCTGATTGTATTTGCCATAAAAATCCAATTACAAAGGAGTAATCTACTACAGAAAAAGAAATGAAGCTTCATTGTTATCTTCATCAACATCAAGCTCGGGAAGCTCATCATTGTTTAGAAGTGAGGAAGGCGATTTATCATTAAGGAAGTCTTCAAGCTCAGCGTTAGTAACAAAATCCTCATGCAACCAGTCACCAAAGCACATGAGTGCTTATATGGTTGTAGCACAAAGACAGTTGCAAAGGTGTGTGATGAGAATACGGCCACGGGAGAACGTTCACTCAACTGTAATGGAAGATGCTGCATAATTATCATTAAAACACAAATAGATATTAGAAGGCAGAGCTAACATACCAGGAACACTGTGAATAGAAATAGCCAGCTTCAATAGGTTGGGATAAACCTTGCAGTTCATAATCCACCATTGCAGTGGATCATCGGTGGGAACAAGGCTATCTGCAGGGTACTGGTCCAACTCATTGGTATTGTTAGTTGGTGTTGCTGCCTGTGTTTGGTGTGCCATGAGCGACATAAAAGAGTTTGATGTTAAAAATTGGAGCATACAATAGGTGGAGAAGAGGCTGTGGTATCAGGTATAGATGCAGATGTTTTGTAGTGGGAGGTCCAGGCATTATGAGTTACTTCCACAGCATCATTGATCCAGTCTTCAGGCCAGTTGAGGCATGAAAAATAGTTTGTTTTGAAAGAAGGATGAAGAACTATACACATTGAGTCAGTGCATAGTCAAGCTGTGCCAATAAAGAGTGTACCCATAGCGATACAATATATATTGGAGTTATCAGTAAGCGCATAGTATTTGTTCAGAGTCTTTTTGCCAATACTGAGAGCATGGTGAAGAGGAGCACAGAGTTAATGGTTTTTGACAATTCCACTGGCAAATGCCTTGTTGATAGCATCCATGGCCCAAATTACAGCAGAGATGTTTGGCGTGTTGGATGAAAAGAAAGCAGTTGCATCCTTCAGTATCTGACAAGAAAGTAAGCAGATATATGCTAGTGCAATAGATAGAAACACACCTTCAAAGCCTTTGTTAGATCATTAACTGCTTCCCATTCTTCCTCCAAGAGTATAGTCGGCAAGGCCATTTGAAGCACAATCCAAAAACTGTACAATGACAGTTTTCATTTCAATAAAGGCACAGAGCATATCATAAGTGGAATTCCAGCAAGTAGCAACATCACAAGGGAGGACACGGTCCTTGAACCTGGTGCTGGCCACAGTTTCACACCATCGAGGAAGTAGAACAGTAAGGGAGTTTATAATCTTGAATGAAATGCGATGACACTGTAAGCGCTTAGTTAGCGCCAATGAAACAGAGTTCCAGGTCAACTGACCTTGACTAAAGCGCTTCGCAAGGGCTGTACTACCTCGTTCCATTCCTCTCATTCAATGTCAGTCATCTCACCCAAAACCTCCACAAATCCCTCTAAATCATCTCTCCTCTCTGCACCATTTTCTTCAAGATCCCGTAACTGAGCACGGAACTCCTCCAAAGCTGTGTCATCAAAACCAGCTAATTCTGCAGCCTTGATATCAGCCTGGGAGGTACCATCCTTTGGTTTTTTAGGCTCGAAAGGACGAAGAACACCTTTAGCAGTCAAATTATGTAACTGTGTGGGCAAAGCAATAGACATGGGCATTAAGTCTGCGAAAGTCGGGAAGGAGTTTAACGAGTTCTTCAAACATCGCGGTATTTGCAGATGCATTATTGCAAGTAATAGAGATTATCTGTGGTGCGTTAGCATTACATTTAATCAGATAGACGGAGAACTAACCTTTTTCTCTATCCCATACTCTTTCAGGAATTTGGCGAGTGCCTCTGCCATATTAACAGCTGAGTGCAAGCATGGAAGCTCGATGAAGTCTAGCAGGTGAGTAACTAGCTCATCTGTGTCATCTTGTCCCTTACGAGTCCTTGTAGTTGTGATACTCATCCAGGCCCAATGGTTTGGTGATGTCCAACAGTCAAGAGTGATTGGAATCTCCCCTTCCTGATCCTGGAGTAGTTTGTAAGTGACCGCAATATTTTATGAGGCTGCTCACACTAACCTGCAGCTCTTACACCAGCTTTTCTTTGTTTGGGTATATAAGTGCTTCACATTGCATGAGACTGTCTCTTGACCAGGGATATATTGTTCTGGTTAACCTTCCTTCTGAAGCCATCTGTAGCAACAATCTTTGACAATATGGAATGGACGTGCTGATTCCAATACCCATCGTGCTGTAACAACACTAAAATACAATAAATACTACATTTTTGAGAATTGTAGACATGAAAACAAACCAAATAGTCTTTTTGGTTGGTGGCTGCATCGAAAACGACTCTGCCCATCCTTTCACTGTCCGAAGCACAGCAGTGAGCTTACTTTGGCTCTTCTTGCCAAATTTTTTGAGGGCTTCCCAGGCCTTATCAATGCTTTTGAAGTTTTGAACAGCACTGACTGCTTCGTCACCCCAGCAGCATTTGGCATGTTGAATAAGGGCACCTAATTGGTGGTAAGTGAGCCGATTTATCTGTGTATACAATGAGATGCTAACCAGTGGATGCTTTATCTCCAGTCTTCAATCCCTGCTTAACTTGTGCCCAGCATGTAGAGCAGCTGAATGCAATGTACTCGGCTGTGCCATTGCTGGCAAACTTTACTTTGGAATTGGGGTTGTAGAATGCATAGACGGGTGCCTTTCTTTTTTGAATTTGAGCTCCTGTATTTGTGAGTAAAAAATCAATGGAAAAAAAGGTAAGTGAATTGAATACTAACTGATGTTCTTGGTAAGTTCTGCCTTCAAAAGTGGTGTGGCATCTTCATTGTCAGATAATTCAATAACTTGGGGGGTGTCAGAGGATGCTCAAGAGGATGCTCGTGGTGTCGGAGCTTGTGAGGAGGCATGAGTTGAGGATGCGCGACTGGGTCAGCTTCATCATCATCTATCATCAAGGTTAGCAAATAAATCAGTATAGACATAGAGTGACTGACCACTGTCAATGCATTGGATTCCATGTTGAACAGCCTTGCGAATGGTTTTTTTGACCTTTTTAAGTGGATTGGCTTTATCAGATGCATGGCGTTTCATGATGGAAGTGCAAAGACTTAATAATTTCACTGCTTTTTATACGTATTTGTATTTTAGGTACTGTACAGTAGCTACAATGGAAGCAAAATGCAACTTGGAGGCAGCAGGCAAAGGGCGCCAAATATGGGCACTACCAATTCGGGTTTTCCGGGTGGGCCTCAGGTTGGGAAAAGCTTGCCCGTCCCAACCCGGATCAGGTGCCCGTCCCAAGACCCGGCTCAACCCAACTAACCCGTGCCCAACACTAAAGGTAGAAGAACAAGTATACAGTCCATATCAGCTTGAATGTACCATATCTGAGGCTAGGGTACAGTTTTGGCAACCCATTAACAACTTTAATTTGGCTTGGTGCTTACAACTGTCACAGGCAATATGTGATACTTATAAAATGGCTCTCAGAGAACCAGGGATCTGTTTTTAAGATAAAACAAGGGAGAACATCATTTATCTGCTTCTGAGTGCATTGAGAAGATGAAGTTATGCACTCTAAATGATGACAAAGCTCATCCTGTTGCTCTGCTGACTAATATCTGATACCATCAGTTCAGGGCAGTAACTGGCAGTAACTGAGTACTGTGTGTTGATCGCAGAATAAAACAAAGATTTCAATTGGGAAAGAACAACGGTTACAAGACCTTTTACACATGGAAAAGACCATGGAAAAGATGGTCTTTTTCAAATTATTTTTAAGGCGGGATTTTCATTCTTTTTCAATGGAAATTTGCAGCGGAATATTTTATTATATACAGACTATTTTCCTAAGATAATTCCAGTCTCAATTTACTCAATCCTGTGGAGTGTACAGAGCTCTATCTCTGATGGCTCTTTCGGTCCTTGGGTAAGTATGGAAAAAAAATAGCATCGCATTGAATGAATCAGGAAGATTGCTTCGCAGACTTTTGCAGTATTTCTCTTGTATCATTCTCTCACTGTGATAGACACTTTGGATGCGTTTACTACTTATCAAAAGGTTTGCATGTTTCTCTATTGACAATTTTGTGTTATTATTGAATCTTTTTCTCAATTTGGCATTCTCTTTGAAAACCTGAACGAGCGAGTATGCAATTGATCCATTGACTTTGCTGAGATCTTTCGGAATTTTAAAGCTTAAAACAAACAAACTTGAATCTTTTTCAATGTTTTATATCTTTGGTCGTGGAGGCACAGAGACAGAGATGAGGCAAATTCCTCTAACCGTACCTATCTATCGTGCAACTGGAAAAAACCTCCCACCGACTGTGCAGGCGTATCTCGCTGCTCAGGCTCGAGCACAAGCGGAAGCCCAGGCGCGGATGCCGAGTAAGCTTTTCTCATCCTGAAAACTTTTTTTCTTGTTGATCATCTTGTTCAGATCGTCGCCGTTGTCAGTCTTCCCAGTCCCGAAGTCGATCTCAAGAACCACAACCACAACCAACTCCCGCTTTGCCTCCTCAATTGCGGCCTTCTCATCATCAACATTCACGCTCCATCTCAGTTCATGCTCAGCAAGGGATTCGCTCTCACATGAACCAAGGCTGCCACCCATTCAACACTATTCTGTACGATGAAAATGCAGCTCGAGCAGCGGCCAAAGAATTTGACGCATTAATACCTATTCCCAGATTGTCGACTCCATCTGAATCTGGATCTTCCATTCGTAGTCGCGCCAGCGTCGCCAGTTGTTTCTAATGATGATGCTGGTGCTGGTACCACTGGCAGTGGGATTGGGAACGGGCGTGCGGCTCCTGTTATTCCTGGACCCCTACCCGCGTCATACGGTGTTACAAGGACCAATTCCGGATCTAGGAGGCTGCATAGCCATAAAACGAGCTCTGGCATGGACTCGGGAGAGGTTCGCGCTATGGGAAATGTTGGCCAGACGTCTAGCAAGTCTATGAGGGAGAAATTCATACATCCTGGCCCTGGTGCTATCCCTGCTGCTGCTGCACCTGCTATTTCTCAGCAGCCTCTTGGACCTTTCAACCAGTTCACACAGCGACTGCATCGTCGCAATTCAAATTCCAATCCTGCTCCTCATCCTCCTGCTCCGGTTATACCCCATGATTATTCTCGTACCCATTCTCATACCCATTCTCATTCCATCCCTCGTCTAACTCTTGCCATCATTCCTCCTCCCCTATTCGTCCCACCGCCACCGACGGAACACAGAGTTCGCCACCAAGTCTCCTTTATTAACCCAAACCAATGCCAACACCTAAATATGCACCCTCTATTCGCGACTACCTCCGCTTACGACTGTATTATATCAGCAGGGGTCCGAGATCCCACTGCTGTCGTTCCTCCAATCCTCTACGACGTGAATCTTCCACCCTCCCCGATTTCCGTGCATTGCAAACCCAACGATTCAGCCCCAACATCAAAGTCAAAAACCGACGCCATACCAGCAGATATCCTCTCCGAGCCTGCGTTAACTTCAACATTGATGTTGGACTGTTACTGTAAGCTCTGGCTCCAACCAAGCCCGGTCATTCGGTGATTTCTTACCATATTCAGTTGGGTGGATAAAAATCTGAGGAGGAAGATTGGAACACTAGAATTAAAGTGGCAGGCAGGAAGGCAAAGAAGGGTACAAAAGAGAGCTCAGCCGTTCAAGCCTCAAGGCTAGTCCACTTCCCCACTTTCTGCTGGTCAGAAGCATTCCCTGGCGGTTGAACTCATGAGTATATTCAATTGTGTTGCGTTCATCTTCGGGTTCCTAGGCCTTCTGCTTTCTATCTATGCTGCGCCTCTTGAGCCAAGAATCAAACGTGTATGTGCCAGGTTCTTGTTGGATGGAGAATAAATTCTGAAAAACTCTAGGTCCCTTAGAGGCCAACGCTTCCTCCCTCCCTCTCCAAGAAATACTACAAATCAGTGCAGTTCACTGAAAAAGACAATCAGGCTTTCAGTTAGTGTGCAGTATAGTAGCTCAGGTCACAACATCTAAATCCGCTTTTTACAGCAACTCATCTGTCCGGTATTACACTTGACAAACAGATTATCCAAGGACAACAAAACAACGGTGTATGGGTGTTGGGTGGACAATATAAAGCTCATGACAAGACCTATCAGGGCAGCAGCTTGATTTTGAAAGTTGTTACAGGAGACGTTAAAGATACAGCGGAAATCAGAGAGAAGAAGGCCAAAGCAGAAGTCAAAGTGCTTGATGAAATAGAGGATTTGGTTGCCTCTGGCATGTTCTCACACAAAGCGTTCAACAACAACGAAAAACCTGTCCCTGTCATATCGTAACTAACCAAGTATTGATTGACTGGCTTGTTTTGGCTTGTTTTGGCTTGTTCAACCCAAACAAGCAGGTCAATTGACAAGCTGCAATTTATCTCACTTTTCTTCGCAACCTGGTTACCACATACATTATATACAGTAAAAGACTATATATTAACATAAAAAACTGTATAAACACTATACATTTTGTAGTACGTACAGTAACGTACCTGTGGGCAACTTGTGGACAACCTGGCAAGCCGGTCAAGCCAGTCAATCAATACTTGGTTAGTTACGATGCATCATCATGAAGAGGAAACTCAGTGATGTCCTAAATGAAGGCTCCGCATACAAGGACACTAAAGATCAAGAGGCGAAACAGAAGATGCAGACAACTACAATCGAGATGATGTGCAGGAAGGCGGCCCAAATCACTGTAGCCAAGAAAATTTACCATAAGTAGAATCGTCTTGCTTATACTTTTCATACCTTGGCTGACTAGATCTTCACAGCGATAATCACAAAAAGAATATCCTTGTTACAGCTTCCGTTGGCAAGGTTCATTCCATTGAGATCATTGATTGGGGTTTTCCTGATGTCTATCTGGTCACTGACCCGATGACGGAGGACGAAATCGTGAGTTTTCTTCCTTGAAGCTGCGTTTATTTGTTAATGAGAATCCCATAGTATAAAATTTGCGTTGACTACTGGACTTTCTACTGGAAGGTTGACCCGGACTTGAAGTTATGACTTCCGCAACGCTTCAGATTGCTATGAGTAAAGTCTGAGAGGACTGCGTATTGAATGCATACTAGGGATCCTCAGAAAATGTAAAAAGGGATTAGATTAAGTATATCCAGTTCACGATGCCTTAGGTATTGTAACAGACAAAAAAGAGAAAAGCCTTACTGTTTATGGTAGTGACCAACGCCTGCCAGAAAAAGTGTGGGAATCAAGTTAGCGCCAGTGCTTTACCTTCGAAAAAAGTGGATGCACCAGCTGCGGCTGTAACCACATTGCCTAGCAGCTAGGTACAGTGGAACAAAATGATTAGAATAGCAATCTATACGTTTTGTTCATAAAAAATTCCTCAAAAGTTATGAGGAACCGCTCGGAACAGTACTTAGATGGTGCAGAAAAAGGTATTAATGACTGTTACGACCATGCCGGCTACGGCCGGTACACTTACCGAGACAACCGAGATTCCTCTATACTTATATCGGATATTTTCTTCTAAGTGACCAAGCCGGTCGGGCCGGTCACCTCGGTCCTCTTCAGTCCGTTTCTTATTGTTTCCCATTCATTCTCACGTTTAACAATTACTCTAACCGAAAGACAATTACTTATTATTCTCCTTCCCGGCCGACCTATATCGTACGGGGAGCTATTATCTTTAATTAACAATAAGGACTATTGTATATAAGCCGACTCATCTTGTATAGTAGTCTTTAGTTTAAATATCGACTTGGATTAACCCTATACTCGACTCAACGCCTTCCGGCCTTGATCCTTTACTCACCGACGACCTTCGGCGTTGTCAAGTCCATCTCGGACATTCTTACTGACGACCTTCGGTGTCGTCGCTTCCATTCCCTTCAGGACCATTCGGCGTAGCGAGGGCCCGTCCTAATAGACGGTCCGCGGTCCGCTTCCTTCTCGTGTCTCCGGTCGGCAACTACTTCAGTTGCTTCGGTTTATACTTCGGTCCGACCCGGCTTGACTTCTTTCAGGCCCGGCTCCCCTCCGGTAGCACGGTCCTAACAGTATATTTAAACTAAATCTCGTTACGCCATTTTTTTACCAATTCCTATGGCTCCAAAACGTACACTTCGTAGCCAAGGAGCCGTAAACCCCACACCGGCACCAATCCAAAATGTGTTCGCAACGAACGCATCTGCATTCGCTCCATATGCGGAATCTATTTCAGCACTCGGTACTGCCCGCCGACGTATTACAGCTTTCGGTCCAAGTTCTGCTGCTCCGGTCCTCCTGCGATAACAACGGATACCGACAGCGGAGCTACACAATTCGTTTTTAAAACCCTTTATGACGATGAGGGTAACGAATTTACGGTACGTACACCGGTCAGAGATCGAACTGCTATACCGACGGTAGTAGACCCGGAAGAAGTTCCACAATCTCCAACATTCCTGACGGCTGGCGCTCGGCGAAGAGCTACTGCCGTCCCAACCAATTCCAGAGATGCTAGTCGCTCTCAATCCCAAGTCTCCCGAGGCCGCTCCCAGACACGTAGATCATCTAGGGCAAGTGGTCGAGGAGACGAAGATCCGTTTGCAGAACAATCCGGTGATAATCCAAACCCCAATGATGGTAACGGTGGAGGTGAGGATCCAGATAGAACCAATCCGTCCGGAGACCGCCCTCCTGGTCGGTCCTCCTGGTGGTCCTCCTGGCGGCCCTCCTGGTGGTCCTCCTGGTGGCCCTCCTGCTGGAGGAGCTGCGGGACCGGTACCTACGGAACCCACTCCACAACAACTCCTTGCATTGTTCCAAAATTTTACAGGATCTTTGGACACTCTCGGCCAGGTTCTAGGCAACATGCGAGGAGATACCGGCGATGCCGGTAAAAACAAGGTCAAGGATCCAGATGTTTTCGATGGATCCGATCCCAAGAAACTTAAAACGTTCCTTGTCTCCTTATCGCTTGTTTTCCTTGACCGACCGAACTATTTCACCGAACAACGGAAAATCAGTTATACACTTTCTTATCTCGGTGGTGCGGCTCGGGAATGGTTCGAACCCGACATTTTAGACCCGGACCTTAATGCGATGCCCGCATGGACACAATCGTTCTCAGCCCTCATTAGTGAGCTCCAAGACAACTTCGGTCTTTACGACGCTCAAGGGGACGCCGAGGAGAGACTCGGTCTTCTCCAAATGAAGGAAAACGAACCGGTCCGGAAATATAACATCCGGTTCAACACCCTTGCAGCATCCACCGACTGGGACGTATCCGCTCTTAAATGGGCATATCATCGCGGCCTTGCCGGTCGTATCAAGGACGAACTCGTTCACATGCCGACACCGCGGGATCTAACCGCGTTTCGACAAACAGTTCTTCAGATCGATAACCGGTACTGGCGCCGTGAAGAGGAGAAGAAACGGGAGAGTGCCCGAAATTCTAACAGGAGTTCTACCTCCGGAAGAAGGGTAATAGCACCGGCTCCTCTACTACGGTCTCAGTTTCTACATCAACCAACACGGCTTCGTCTTCACAGTCCACCGGTCAACAAAAGTCCGGTAAGAAGAACAATAAAAACTGGAAAGGTAATAGTGGTTCCGGTAATTCTTCCGGTTCTTTGGCTAGTACCTCCAGTTCGTCACCACCCAAGCCCCACGCTAAACATCTCGGCCCTGACGGCAAACTCAAGCCGGAGGAACTGGAAAGGCGCCGAAAGTTTAACCTGTGTACATTTTGTGGTGGTAAGCATAAGTTGGATGATTGTACGGTTCGAAAGCCGAACAGCGGTTCTCAACCGCGCGGCCGCGCTTCTGTAACCCAGGGGCCTGAACTTCCGGCGGTAGCCGAGGTTCCGGAAAATTAGTCCGCGGCTCCTGTACCCCGGTACGAAGCAGGAGTCGCGTTGACTACGTTCGTACTCAATCTGGGGAAGTAACTCTCAACGCGTCCGCTCTTTCCGATCTCGATCGATCCTTCCGTTTCAATCTCATTACCGAGTTTCCAGCCATAAACGAATCGGCTGAAACTGCGGTTGTACTTAGCTTTTCCACTCTACTCGATTCCGGTTCTACGGACAATTTCTTAGATAGATCTTACGTTTCTTTGAATGATATACCGACTACGAAAATCACTCCGATCAACCTTCGGTTGTTTGATGGTTCACTTGCACCTAGTGCAATCTCGGAAACGGCATCTCTCGATGTCCGGTTTCCATCCGGCGAGCTTTTCCCCTTAACATTTTATGTTACTCCTTTAGACTCATCATGCAAAGCTGTTTTAGGATTCAGTTTCTTGACCCGCTACAATCCGTTGATTGACTGGGCATCAAAAACTATAACATTCCGACACACCGAGCAGCTTGACTCTATCCTCAGACGTCTTTTCCGACCGGTCGCGTCGACCGCTCAGAATCCTCTCGGTCCGAAATCCCTCCGGATTCTCCGACCCCAACGGTTTCTCCCGTTTACGGTACGCCTTGCGGTAACCGTGCTCGCATCTCAAAGCCTCGGCCTCTATCCGAGCGCTTTCCTTTTGAACCCATCTACACCTATCCTTCGGTCCATCAACGAGCGGCCAAAACTGAGTACCCGGACGTCGACATCGCTTTTGTATGTGCTGCTGCATTCTCCCGCATTCTCAAAGAAACGGGTTCCGAACCGTTTCTGATACACGCCGTATCACTTGAAGTATCCGGCCGATCTGCGGCAACTGCATCACCACCGCGTACCGACATCCCGGCACAATATCAGGACTTCGCCGATGTCTTCGATGAAGTACAAGCCGATGTGCTTTCAGAGCACCGACCTTATGATCTCAAGATTGAACTAGAAGAAGGCAGTTCCCCGCCTCTCGGTCGAATCATTCCACTCTCCCCTCGTGAGCAGCAGGCTCTCCGAGATTTTCTCGATGAGCATCTCAAAACCGGATTCATTTCTGTATCGAATTCACCTCACGGAGCACCGGTTCTCTTCGCACCGAAGAAAGACAGCTCCCTTCGGCTTTGTGTCGATTTCCGAGGTCTTAACAGAATTACAAAAAAAGACAGATATCCGCTGCCACTCATATCCGACCTTTTGGATGCTCCACGAAAAGCCCGGATATACACCAAAATCGACCTTAAACATGCTTACCATCTCGTCCGAATCAACAAAGGTGACGAGTGGAAGACAACATTCTGCACCCGATGGGGTTCCTACAAATGGAACGTCATGCCCTTCGGTCTCACAAACGCTCCGGCCGCATGGCAACGATTCATCAATGAAGTCCTAGCGGACATGATTGATGTCAACGTCATTGTCTATCTCGACGATATCCTGATCTACTCGGATAACCCCGAGCAACATGAGGAACACGTTCGGGAAGTCCTCCGGCGGCTCCGGAAAAACAAACTCTTCGCTAATGCAAAGAAGTGCGAATGGTCGGTCAATACAGTGGAATATCTCGGTTACATCATGTCGCCGGCCGGGTTGACGATGGCCGCCGACAAGGTACAAGCAATAACTGACTGGCCAACTCCTCGGAAAGTCAGGGACATCCAATCCTTCCTCGGTTTCGCTAATTTCTATCGCTGTTTTATTTATAATTATTCTGAAATCGTCCTTCCACTAAACCGTCTCACCCGAAAAGGTATCGACTGGTTATGGTCGGCCGATTGTCAAGCAGCGTTTGACAACTTGAAGTTTGCCTTCACACACGCACCGATCCTTGCACATTGGGAACCAAACCGACCCCTTATCATAGAAACCGACGCGTCCGACTACGCCGTCGCGGCAATCCTTTCTATACTCCTCGAATGACGGTCAAATTCACCCGGTAGCGTTCTTATCCTGAACGCTCCAAGCGGCAGAGCTCAACTACAACACTCACGACAAAGAGCTCCTCGCCATTTTCGAGGCATTCCGGAGCTGGCGGCATTACCTCGAAGGCTCCGGTGAACCGATCGATGTGGTGACCAACCACAAGAATCTTGAGTATTTCTCAACTACAAAAATATTGACCCGACAACAGGTCCGATGGTCCGAATACCTCCACACCTTCAACATGGTGATCCGGTTCCGTCCCGGTAAGCTCGGTGAAAAACCCGACGCTATGACTAGACGATGGGACGTCTACCCGAAAGAGGGGGATATCGGCTACGTGCAAGTCAATCCACAGAATTTCCGACCAATCTTCACAAACAAACAACTAACCACATCACTTCGAGCAACCTTTCTCGAAGGTCTGATACTCCGAGCATCAATTGTCATGGATATTGAGGCACTTCATAATGCCATCCAACTCTCTCTTCCTTTGGATGCGGAAGCAGCCGCCGGCTTAGAAGCTGCCGCTGATCCGTCCAAACCTCGCTGGTCTCTCGGCTCTGACGGTCTACTCCGACTGGATAGCCGAATTTACGTACCTAATGGCGGAGAACTTCGACTTCAAGTCCTCCAATATTTCCATGACCACCCACTCTCCGGTCATTTCGGTCAGAACCGAACACTTGAGTCTATTCGACGAGAGTACACCTGGCCGAAAGTCCGAGACTTTGTCCGCGACTACGTAAGTTCCTGCACAACCTGCGGTCGTAATAAGTCTCGCCGGCACCGACCATATGGTCTGCTCAAACCACTTCCGGTTCCGCTTCGGCCATGGGATTCTATTTCCATGGACTTCGTCGAAGAGTTACCGAACTCCAACGGTTATAATTCGATACTGGTCATTGTGGACGATCCTCAAAACAAGGTATCTTCATCCCTTGTCATACATCGATCACCTCCGAGCAGCTTGCTGTTCTTTTTGTCCTACATGTCTTCTCTAAACACGGAGTTCCGAGCCACGTAACCTCCGATCGAGGTTCCGAATTCGTCTCGGCCTTTTTCCGCGCTCTCGGCCAAGCTCTCTCTATGGAGTTACATTTTACTTCCGGTTATCACCCCAAAGGCGACGGTCAAACCGAACGAGTCAATCAGACGCTAGAGCAATATATTCGAATCTACACTTCCTATCAACAGGACAACTGGGACGAGATCCTCCCACTTGCCGAATTTGCCTACAATAATGCGCCGAACGCCTCAACCGGTATTTCTCCATTCTTCGCCAATAAGGGTTATCATCCGAACATCACTGTTCGACCCGAAATTGATATCCGTTCCGACCGAGCCCATGACTTCGCAGTAAATCTTGACGAGCTCCATTCCTACCTCCGTACCAAAATCAAAAACGCACAGGATTGTTATAAAGAACAAGCCGATAAGTCTCGCATTCCACACCCCGAGTTTCCGAATCGGTTCCGACGTCTTCGTTCTCGCGAAGCACATCAAATCTACCCGGCCAACGAAGAAGTTTTCCGAGAAATATCTAGGCCCATTCAAGGTCATTGGCCGACCCGGCTCCCTATCCTATAAACTCCAGCTTCCTCAATATCTATCCCGAATCCATCCGGTCTTCCACATCTCGCAACTTGAACCAAGTATTCCCAACTCCATTCCAAACCGAGTTCAACCACCGCCGCCGCCGGTAGAGGTTGATGGTGAAACCGAATTCGAAGTTGCCGAGATACTGGACTCGAAATATGACCGACGATACAAACAATGCCTGCTTCGGTACTACATCCGGTGGCGGAGGTTACGAAGGAACAGACGAAGAGCTTTCATGGATAGCAGCCGACGAGCTGTCAGCAGATGAATTACTTCCGGCTTATCATACTCGGTATCCAAACAAACCCGGTCCTGCCAATTCTTAGTACGCTTCCTTTCCTCCGTTTTTTCTTTTTTTCTTTTCGTTTCCAGACCAAGACCTCCGGCGGTCTCGGGGACAATTGCCATGATAGTAAATTGAGCGATTGTCTCCTACCGCCCGGTTGTGCCCGGCCGCAATCCTTCTACTTAGGACTTTTAATTTTTTTATACTACTTAAATTTTTCTTACTCGGCCTATTCGGCCGTATTTAAACTCAGAAGAAACATTTTTCAATTACATACAAGTCCAAAATTTTATTTTACGGCCACCCAACCGGTCGACCGATCGCTCACTCCACATCTTCTTCATCCTCCTCATCTTCAGTCTCCTCCTTCGCCTTCCCTTTTCCCTTCGACAAAAGTCGAACCAACTGATCGAACCGAGCTTTGATCCGGTCCAACCGATCGAGAACGGCGTCCTCGAACTCAGTCGACGAACCCGCGACCGACCCTTCACCTCCGTCCTTCTTCATTCTCTTCCTCGGACCTCCCTTCGACCGGTCGGTATGCGAACACCTTACCTTTGCCTTGTGACAACCTTCGCACATGGTACCCTTGAGGGACCACCGAGTGCAGGAGTCTCGGCCCCGCTTTTTGCATTCTCCACACTTTGTCAGGAACGCCTCTCCGACACCGACCTCCTTGGTAGATACCCGTTTCCTCTTCCCTAGCTCGGTCGTCCCCGACTTAGGCTTGGGTGCCGGACCTTCTACAATCTCGATCCCCGAGTCGGATCCGTCCACCGTTTTCGAGGACTTCAGAAAATAAGTTAGCTCGGCTCGGAAAAGATAACCGACGGGAAAAACTTACTTTCTTTTTACCACCCCGCGCACCTGACCGACTACTTTCGGCCACCCTCGTGGCAGCCGCATCCTTCTCCTTCTTCTTCTGCTCCGCAACGGTTTTTTCTTCCGCTGCACGCATCTCAGCGATTGCCTGATTGGCAGTCTTCTCGGCCGAGTCACGACGCCTTGTGCACTCCTCTTCCTCGGCCTGAGCCTTAGCCTCCTCATCTTCACGAGCCTTGCGTTCGGCTTCCTCCTTGGCCAAACGTTCTTCTTCGGCTTTCCTCTCGGCCTCTTCCTTCGCGAGATGCTCCTCTTCAGCTTTTCTCTCGGCCTCCTCACGGGCGAGCCAATCTGCCTCCTCGTGAGCAATTCGGGCCGCTTCTTCTCTCGCACGCCGAATCTTCTCCTTCTTCTCCTTGGCAGCGGCAAGGGCTTTCTCCATCGCTGCGATATCGATGTCGTCGTCGGGGATGGGAGCAGAGGGATCGAAGTCAGACATGGTGGTAGGGAAGAAAGGAAATTTTTACAAGTCCAACGAAACGGTTCTGATTTTATAGCCATCACGGCGATCAAAACCATGAGGCAGATCTTAACAAGATTCATTCCGATCACTATTCCATCAACAGAACTCTGATCTTTTTCAAAGTCAGATTTCGGACATCATCTTAGCCGTCGAGGGCTCCGGCTAAGAGGGGGATACTGTTACGACCATGCCGGCTACGGCCGGTAAACCTACCGAGACGACCGAGATCCCTCTATACTTATATCGGATATTTTCTTCTAAGTGACCGAGCCGGTCGGGCCGGTCACCTTGGTCCTCTTCGGTCCGTTTCTTATTGTTTCCCATTCATTCTCACGTTTAACAATTACTCTAACCGAAAGACAATTACTTATTATTCTCCTTCCCAGCCGACCTATATCGTACGGGGAGCTATTATCTTTAATTAACAATAAGGACTATCGTATATAAGCCGACTCATCTTGTATAGTAGTCTTTAGTTAAATATCGACTTGGATTAACCCTATACTCGACTCAACGCCTTCTGGCCTTGATTCTTTACTCACCGACAACCTTCGGCGTCGTCAAGTCCATCTCGGACATTCTTACCGACGACCTTCGGTGTCATTGCTTCCATTCCCTTCAGGACCATTCGGCGTAGCGAGGGCCCGTCCTAATAGACGGTCCGCGGTCCACTTCCTTCTCGTGTCTCCGGTCGGCAACTACTTCGGTTGCTTCGGTTTATACTTCGGTCCGACCCGGCTTGACTTCTTTCAGGCCCGGCTCCCCTCCGGTAGCACGGTCCTAACAATGACCCATACATATTAATTTTTTTTTGAACAAAACGTTCAAAAAGCATTTCTAAACATTTTTTTCTCTCAAAATTTGTCGAGATGTGAAGTCGTTGAAGCTGTAGGTGGTGCATCGAAATCGCCGTGGAAAACAGTACGAACGTTTAAGCGCCCGTCGAGACTAGGGCATAATTTTGGCATAATTTCATCCTTCGACCAACCTTCGACGCTCTTTCAGACTTCTCGTCTCACTTTTATAACAGAATTATATACCTATATCTTGCTCTATCATTAAGTCCTACAATGTGTCCCAAATCTGCTGCTCTAGCTGACTATAATCCTCAAATAATCCCTTCGAATCGATTTGCCATCTTCTTTTAAGCGCCGTTGCTTAGTCAGCGCCAAATCCACTAGCGGCGTTGGTCGTTGGTCAGGAGAAGTTGGAGTTCCAGCTACCACGGCCCGCGGTGGCCGTCGCCCGCCGTAGATTGCAGGCGCTCTGACAAACTCATGGATCGACGGTCTTGCTGAACTCGTTGAACGCTGAGCGCTGAATCCGGGGTAATTTCCGTCAGAATTGAAGTAGTTGAGTCTCTATTTCGCTGCTACTCTGCTTTCAAACCTGATCGCCCACCATTCAAGATGCAGTTGAACGTTGATATCATTTATCTCATTTGCGAAGAACTTGACCCAGCTCAATTTGAAAGATACAGCACATTCTATGATGCTAGAACTGCGCGGAAAACCTTGTTGTCGCTCGGTCTAACCAACAAGACTTTCCTGGAACCAGCTCTTGACGTTCTCTGGAAAAAGATTTATAGCGTGGATGTTCTTCTTTACTTTCTGCAGACGAGGAAAGACCTGGGAACCAGATCCAGAGTTATTACTCATGATTTTTCTCGAAAATGTCCGTCCATGCAGGTATTGGATAGTATGAGAAGTTTTCTTCGTATACCCAGGGGAGGCAATCAAAAGGTTCTTGCCGATAATACTCTGCGCTCCATCTAACTGACTGAACTGCAGGTTATAATGAAATGCCAGATAGATCCGTCACGTTGGAACAGAATGCTCTACTACACATCTCGTGTTCGAGTCATTTCGTTGTATCGGCTAGACTGCGTCGGCGGCTCAATATACCCCAGCTCTGGGGAAGCTCCTCAATGTATCTTCCCTAATCTTCGTAAACTTTGTGCATCACAACTGCTTATATCCTCTGGAAGCCTTCCCTTCTTCCTATCAGACTCCCTGCTTTCCGTGGAATTCAGCTCTTATGGCAAGGATGCGCCGGACTTGGGACCGACCTTGTCCAGCGTAGCCCAGATGGCCCCCACCTTGGAGGAGATTACACTGTTATATGGAGAGCATAGACCCTTCTCGTCCTTCTCTTCAACGCTGCGTACCTTGGAGGAACTTCGAGTTTTGCGAATCCATGGCATTCCTACTCATTATGATCAGGATTTCATTGCCACCATCTCGAATTTGCGAAAGCTAACAGATCTCTCTCTCAAAGTTCCCTCTACGACCCGTCTAAATTATAATGGAATTCCGAACAGTGGATTTGCATCTTTGAAACACTTTTCAATTGGTGCTTCAATCGATGAAACCCATGCATTTCTGTCGAAAGTCCCATCCACGGTGCTTCAATCATTGGAGGTTACTACCTAGGATGAACCGCGATTTCCTCGACTTGCCCACATTCCTTCTTTCTTTCAACCGCCTTGCAGTGAAGATCTCAACTTTTTCACCTGCTTACGAGGTGTTGCATAGTGTTATCTCCCGTGAAGACAGCCCTATTTGCTATTCATGATAACTTGTGGTCGGCGTTCGCATCTTTCCTCGCATTGCACGAGATGCAAGTTTTTGAGTATGCATTTCCTATGTGTTTGTCGGATAAACGCATTGAGAGCATCACATTGTCGTGGCCTAACCTGGAGAGACTGGTCATCACGCCAACTGCGAACGTTATGGTCCGGGACATAGACCCACACCGTGACATAGCTACTCTCAACTCCCTCTCTTACTTTATCCAAAACTGCCGGAAACTAGAGTATTTGGCTGTCCCTGTCCAGGTTCATTCACCGCTTCCTGATATACTTCCAGATCCGACATCTCTTGCACATCCACTGCATACCTTCCAGTGCACGTTGCCTGGAGATATAATAGATCTCGGTGGTGTCGCTGAACGCCTGGCTCGAGTTTTTCCTTCACTCACTCTTGTTTCGGGAAACTTTGCTTTATAGTGCTGTTGGTATTACAATTGGCTAGGTTTCGATGAATCATACAGATGCTGGAACCAGGGAGATTGGAACAACCATTGAACATAGCGCTAGTCTCGTCTACCCTTGACTTTTTCCCGCACGAGCACCATCGCGGCGCACGCGTCTTCTGCGTGTTCACCCTCTCCACGAACTTGGCACTCCCGCTCGCACCGTTGTTTTGTCAGCTAAGCTAGGCCGGGTTTGAATGGACGTCCACGAGGGTGAGTAGATCAAGGCGGTAATCACGCAGAGAGGGTATGGATTTTTAGGGCTTTGGGGTCGGATTCGAGCGAGCGTCCGAGGAGAATTGGGGTGAGCAGGGTTATTTGAATTACAGAGGAGGAAGAGGATTTTGTCATAGAGAACGGGTCTGGTGACCATCTGCAAAATAGTATGAGCCATGAGAGTTGACCCGGACTTGAAGTTATGATCTCCGCAATGCTTCAAATTGCTGCGAGTAGAACTTGGGTTTTGTCAGTAAGACTGTGTATTGAATGCGTACCAGGGAATCCTTAGAACATATAAAGAGAGTTTAGATTATATCCAATTCACGACGCGATAGGCAGCGAAAATGTGTAACGCCAAAAAAAAAAAAAAAAAGCCTCACGGTTCACAGAGAAAGTCCGAGAAAGTCCCGGCTTGTAAAATTAGGCAGCTCTGTTCTTAGATGACGCCGTTCTGCATAATCACTGAGCGAATTAGTGAAGCAAAGTTGACAAGTTCCCGGGATCCCAAGCGACGGCAGCCAGGCGATGTAGACGCTCATGGGTACTACGCCGTGCAGCATTTCTTCAATGAATCGTCCAAGGCTGAACGTCTTGTTGAACTCTTTGAACGCTAAGCGCTGAGCGCTGAACCCGGGCATTGTGCGCCCATCAACTTCTGTCAAATTTGATCTCTATTCGCTCTTTCAGCCTCTCAACCTTCAACCTGATTCAACATCCAAGATGCAGTTGAACGCCGATATCATCTACCTTATCTGCGAGAAACTTGATCCAGCTGGAGTTCACCCCTTTGATATTAGAACAATGCGGATGACCTTGGTGTCGTTCGGTCTCACCAACAAGATTTGCTTGGAACCAGCTCTTGACGTTCTCTGGAGAGAGATTTATAGCATAGGACGCTCTTTGTTACTTTCTGCAGATGACGAAGGACTTGGGAACAAGAGCCAATGTTGTTAATTTCTCTCGACGACGTGCCAGTAGCTGACGTCCATGCAGGTATTGGATAGTATGAGAAATCTTCTTAGTAAACTCAGTGGAGACAATCAAAAGGTTCTTGCCAATACTAGTACTCTGCACTCCGTTCAACTGACTGAACTGCAGGCTATAGTGAAAAGCCGCATGTATTGGAACAGAATGCTCTACTACACATCTCGCGTTCGAGTCTTGTCCTTGTATCGGCCAGGCCACATCGACGCCTCAATATACGCAAGAATCGGGGAAGCTCCACAATGTATCTTCCCTAACCTTCGTAAACTTTGTGCATCACATTCGCTTATATCCTCTGGAAGCCTTCCCTTCTTCCTATCAGACTCCCTGCTTTCCGTGGAATTTCCGAGCTCTTATGGCGAGGATGCGCCGGACTTGGGACCGACCTTGTCCAGCGTAGCTCGGAAGGTGCCCACATTGGAGGAGATTATTCTGTCGTATGGGGAGAGTCGACCCTTCTCATCCTTCTCCTCAACCCTGCGCACCTTGGAAGGACTTCGAGTTTTGCAGATCTATGGCACTCTCAATCATTATGAGAAGGATCTCATCGCCACCATCTCGAATTTGCCAAAGCTGTCGAATCTCTCTCTCAGAGTTCCCTCTGCGACTCACCTAAATTATGATGGAACTTGGAAAAGTGGATTTGCATCTTTGAAACAATTTTTCAATTGGTGCTTCAATCGATGAGGCCCATGCATTTCTGTCGAAAATCCCATCCACGGTGCTTCAATCATTGGAGGTGACTACCTGGATGGACCCCGATTTCCTCGAAATGCCTGCGTTCCTTCTTTCTTTCAACCGCCTCGCAGTGAAGATCTCAACTTTCAGCCTGCTTACGAGGTGTTGCGTAGAGTTATCTCCCGTGAAGACAGCCCTATTTGCTAGTGACAATGACTTGTGGTCGACGTTCGCGTCTTTCCTCCCATTGCACGAGATGCAAGTTTTTGAGTGTACGTTTCCTGTGTGTTTGTCGGATGAACGGATAGAGAGCATCACGTTGGCCTGGCCTAACCTGGAGAGACTGGTCATTACGCCAGCTGCGGCCTGGGATATACTTAAAATAGACCCACACACAGAAGCTACTATCAACTCCCTGTCTCACTTTGCACAAAACTGCCGAAAACTGGAATATTTGGCTGTTCCTGTCCAGGTTCATTCACCACTTCCTGATAACCTTCCAGATCTGACATTTTTTGCACATCCACTGCATACCTTCAAGTGCACGTTGCCTGGAGATTTAGTAGATCTCAATGGTGTCGCTGTACGCCTGGATCGAGTCTTTCCTTCACTCACTCATGTTTCGGGCAATTTTAGAACTTCTGCATGGGAAGAAGTGACTCGCATAATCAGGGAAGAGCTCCAGGTTGTTCGAGCTCCCGCCAGAGTTGACTTGGGCTTGTAGGAGGGATTCACTCAACGTTTTATTCAGCCATCAAGCGTCACCTGCATACTACGAGAGAGAGTAGTTAGTTACGAATTCATTGTTATAGCCCTTATATTGATTCTCTTGATTCTTTGTGTGATGGAATGAAGCCATGCGTAAAACATATGTTTGAGATGGTCTAGATTGCTGAAGTTTCCTCGTTTACCCAACGTTGTGTGCCGTGTCCTCGGATGTATTTCTAGTGTCAGGGTTTATTTTTACCTCCAGAAAAGTATACGAATCACCGGCCGTCGCGGCTAGAACAGAACCTCTTTCAATGATGTCCGCATCACTTTGCATGAAGTTGGTTTTGGAGGAGGATTCGGCTCTACTATAAATTCAGAATTGCACGTTCGAGGAACGAGGCAGAACATGACGACGAGGTGCGGAGGAGGTTCGCTCGTCGTCATGGGCTACAGGGGGGATAGTGGGAGGTCCAGGATGCTGTGATTACGGAATTTCCAAACTGGGATATGTACTTACTTATAATAAAGTCCTTCTTTCTCATCTCACCTCCCTTCCTTTCCCTTCTCCTTTAAGGCCGTTGTCGAGTCGTGCACAACCCTTCCATTCGCTTTTGAGCATTCTTTCTAACGGATTCAGTCTTCTTTCTGCATACACTCGCTCAGCTCGATTCGACCTTGAATAGCAATGCACGCGTCAGCTCTCTTTGCTTCTTTTGCGGCCGTGGCGTTGGTGGGGCTCGTGGATGCTAGTGGAACAGGTGAGCTCACCTTGCTGTTTCTCTGCGAATCAAGACCCTAATCGGCCGATTCAGACAGCTGTGATGCGGCGTGGACTGCGTGTAACGAGGCTTACCTGACTGCCAACAGCAACTCGACCGCTACTCCCGCTACATACACTTGCCAGACCGAGTATGTTAACTGTATGGCTGGTAATGCGGTCGAGGCTACTAGTGCGACGCCGAGTGTCATTGCGACTTCCAGCGCCTCTTCAGTTGAGGTTACTGGTTCGAGCAGTGTGGAGGTTATTAGTTCAAGCGTTATCGCAACTTCCTCCAGCGATGTTGCTACTTCTGGCGAAGCCACTGCTTCTTCCAGTACCGCTGCCACCTCTTCCAGTGTCGCAACGACCTCCTCCAGCATCGTTGCTGCTAGCAGTGTAGCCGCATCTTCCAGTGTCATCGCGACCTCCTCCAACATTCTTGCTACTACTAGTGAAGCCTCAAGCATCGTTAGTGGTCCCGCTTCTCCCTCTTCCACTATCGCCACTACGACCACTGCTGCTTCCGCAGCCGCCAGTGCTAGCGAGAGTTCCTTGCCTTTCTGCGATGAAATTGACGATGAAGATGAGGATGACGAGGACTCTTCGACTCTCAGCGCACGGGACGATAGCTGCGAAGCTGCTTGGAGCGCCTGTAATGAGGCTTGGGTGTCCACTCCGGGCTCAGACTCAGAGGCTTCCGAGTACACTTGTCAGACCGAGTATGTCAATTGTATGGGTGGCTCTAGCTCGGCCGAAGATTCTTCCAGCGTTATCACGACTTCTCCTACAAGCACTATCGTCGTCGCGCCTACCACGACCAGCTCCAGTATTGCCACTAGCAGCAGCAGTACCGCTACACCCACTTCAACTGCAGTCGCCACCACCACTGCTGTTTCTACATCTACATCTGCTTCCGCAGCTGCTAGTGCCACCGAGAGCTCTCTCCCTTTCTGTGATGAGATTGGCGAGAGAGACGAATACGGGTACGAGGATGACGAAGACGACGTTTCTTCCTATGTCGTCGTCACTACCAACCCATCCACGAACTCGCGTTCAATTAACAACCATCGTCGTCAGCATGCGGGGATGTTGAGGGCTGACTCGTTCTAGGAGCCTTCGGACTTTCTGGCCTCATCGTTTGAGTTCATTCATTTGCTCTTTGCTACCTGCTTTGTCACTTTCGCATATTCTTTAGAACTCGTCTTGCATGATGAGCCGATGTGATGTATTTCTATGACCGCCTCTCCGCCCTCTTCTTCTTTACCTTTCCTCCTCCTCTTTCCCGCTCTCCTCTTCCTCCATCCCCTCTTCCATATATCCTCTAGATTCTGCTCTCAATCCTTGATTCTCTGTCCTTCTCCTCATTATCCCTATTCTAACCACAACACATAGTAACAACTGACTGACTAGATCAGATTCAGCTTGCTCGGAGTTCATTGTTCCTCATCTTCTCCTTATATCTCACTACTATCTAGTCATACCTGCAGCGTATGTCATTGCTCCAGCCCCGGTAGGCACATTATACAGTATATCTTTTGTCTTGTAGGAAGCTACATTGTTCTACCTACATGGTTTTATGCGCGTTGTACGCGAGAGATATAGTTGGTAATAGAAATATAGAAACACGAATTTACATACGGGTTATTCGGAGGGTTTTCGTTCTGTGCTCAACCTAATCCTTGGGCTGACTCGGGCTCGTGGCCTATTTTGTTCCTTCAAGCATTGAAACAATGTCCAAAATCTAATTGGACGGCTGACCATCTTTCTACCGCAAGACTGAAATTAGAAATCACTCTTTGGAGCGGGATTGGTTCCAGTGGGGCTGCATGATTAGGTACTGGTATTGGATTCAATAGCGGATTGAAGATATGCTAAAGTATAGCATACACCAAAACAAAACCAACTTCCTCCACCTCAAACAATAAAGTAGTTGAGGGCAGGCTTGATCGCGACGAACAGTTCACCTTGTATACTAAGTACTTACACAACACAACGGATGATTTTATTGAAGGAACTACACCAAATTTGGGATTGATTTGTTGAGCAATACGTATGTGCAGTATATAGAAGTTAATTATATATCTACAGTTCTATACGGTTGCAGAGTCTTGGGAGTATCCACACGGAAGAAACATGTACCAGTGATACTGACTTGTGGTCTGTATTTAAGGCTTTCCTTCGATTGCCCGACATCCACATTTTTGAGTATACATTTCCTGTATACTTGTCGAATGAACGGGCGGAGAGGATAGCACTGACTTGGCCCAAGTTGCGGTAATGGCTGGAACATAGATCCTCTTGAAGCTACTATTAACTCCTCACTTTGCTGTACAAAGTTAGAGTATTTGGCTACTCCTCTTGGTTAATTCTCTGAACTTCCAACTCGAACATTCTTTGCACATCCGTTCAAGTGCACACTGCACTGAGCACTCTACCCAGTAACTTTGCAGGAGATGCTAGTGTTGAAGTGAACCTTGATCGAGTCTTCCCTTCACTTTTTTATGCTTTGGGGGATTTTGGACGTCCTGGACAGCGGGAGGAAGTGATCCGGGAAGAGCTACATGCTGTTCGCGACCGCTCATAACGGGGCAGAGCACGATATTCGACGGTTAGATGCCAGGAACCCGACATTCTGATCACTATCCCCAATGTGACGGTTTGCCAATGGCCAATGTCTTGACTCTTTGGATCACCCAGGCCCGCGCTTCATTGAATGTATTACTCCGATTGACTCTTCGATACCGTGACAATGAGTAATACAACTCTTGATTATATAAATGGCAGTGTGTGTGGATAACAATTCACCGCCGTGGCCTTCCTAAGCTTCAAGCCCTCCAATGGCCACCGTCAGGATTCCTTCTGCGTTTCTTCAGCTTGCACGCGAGCTTAGAGACATGATCTACCATGATGCTTGGAATTCCACCACTGTTATTGGAACACCTCCCGAGTCTATCCCTCCACATCATCTCACAAACTTGAACCTGGCAGAGAAACACCGGCTCCTGGTGGAGTGGCAGCCCCCGCCTAATCGAGGCACCTGCTTTGGCCTTATGTATTCTTGTCGACAGGTTTATACTGAGATGCTTGAGTCCATTGAAAGACACGATGGTATCTCTTTTGAGCTTGATCTTATCGCTTTCAAGAAATCATCAGCGGATGAACATGACGGTCGGAAGGTTAAGTATCCCAAGGAGGTGACTTGGATATGGACGGAATGGACGATGCTTCCTAGCACTTGTTATATTCCAAAAGTTCAGCCAATGACTCGACTGCAAATTCCCTTAGGCCCCCCCCCTTCTCCACCGGGCCAACGTGCAAGAACCTGCACATCTCTTTTAGGATTCAGTCCGAGACGAGCTTTGACTGGTGGAACATTCAATCTGATGACCGCCCTGCTGCGCTCCCGCGATATCTGTTAAGCCTGGTTGCAAACTTTCTGCTGCATGGACCATTGAGCCTGCACAGAGCTCAGCCGAGTTTGAGCGGAGGAAGTAGCAGCACATGGAACATAGACACTTTGTCTATAGAGATCATTAGCGGCCGCAGGACATATACCAATCCCTATGATGGCCAAATGCATACAGTGCCCAGTTGGGTGGTGGATGATACAGAACAAGCACTGGAGACACATGTGATGGCAATGCTATATTCGAGTGGAGCTTTGTCTGGTCTCGTTAGAGCAGTTCGACTCCTCACAGATGGTGAGGTTAAGCACGAATGTGTAGTTGACCCATTATGAACCAGCAGACGAAGAGTTCTTGGCCGCTTTAGGTGTAGGAGAAAGCTTGCAGTATGTGCTCATCTTGCAAATTCATTTCACATTGACGACCATCTGTTGCAGAGCGAACTCGAGGGCGACAGCTTATCTTGGATCTCGCTTTAAGGCCAAATATGGGTCTTTCGATGAGTATATGGAGGAACTCCGGAGTACTGTGACCTATTAGATCACGGAGATACTATGGTACACAGGATAAAATGCTCGATAAAGCCAGTTTTTGTAATCGGGCAGCTTTTGCGATTATTTCACAACATCTTTACCTTCTATTCGTCAGTACCAGATACTTTCAAGTTGTAGAAGGTTTACTTGAGACAAATGAGTACAATAAAAGAAACATTCAGAGCGGAGAGAGTTGCATACAGCCATCAAAATCAGCAAAACCTGTATTTTTGCTGGAGGTCTCCAGAGATCTCTGGAGCGCTGTCAAAAAAACTGTCAATTTTCTCCAGAGATCTCCAGAGGTCTCTGGAATAGGGTACCTTGCTCCAGAGATGTCCCAAATGAATGGGTTTTCTCCAGCGAAAATACAGGTTTTGCTGATGAAATATTCAGGAACACAAGAAAATGAATTACAAAAGTGTGGGCAAAGCTACACACCCAAGCGAATATCATAAGAGGTCACATCTAAAATTTCTTAAGGGAAATAAGATACACGTATGACAGTGTCTTTCCTTATTAAGATGAAAACATCAGCAAAACCTGGGAGATGGTCATAGGAGCCATAGCAAGCCATAGCGGGTTATAGCAGCCATATTCCTGCACAGAACTATGAACTGCTATGGGTTCCTATGGCTTGCTATGAGTTTCTACAGGATCACAAAGCTGTCAACCCATTTCGGCATCAGTGTCGCTGCCAGCTGTCAGTTTCTCCCGCCAACACTATATAATGCATTGTCATAACTGGGACTTCGACGAGCTCTGTTTCTTTCCCCCCAAGTCAATCCTGAGCCACTTTGGTTCGGACTATGGTATGTAGTTGCATTCAAGCAATGTCTCGTTACCACCTATGATATAGTATACTAGTTTATTACAGATATGTAGTTATATTAGTAGTTCTACTAGTTTCGCTCTTCCTACTATGACTACAGCAATATAATATGATGATTATTTTCATCCATTTTTCGTCTTGCTAAGTGCAATGAAGCAATTCAAAAGATTAATCGAATTTAATCCTTGATTACTGGAGTCTAATCATCCGTAAGTCCCAGCTTTCACACTGCAGCAGCAGTAGCGGCACGCTAACCTGTCATCCCCACCTAAAGGTCCAAGTGGGATGAGCAACTATACCCGCCTCATAGAGTTCAAAAGCGGTAGCATTGTATCAGGTTAGTTTTACTCTTCCGTCTCAGCCAAGACATGAGCACTGACATTCCTCCTAGATCGGTGGGAACAGTATTTATGATAGCCTGGCAAGACAGGGGTAGTCAGCTTGCTTTTCCCTCTGTCTTGCCAGGTACGTTCCCTCAAGTAATATCTGTCCGTACCTTTACTTACCTACTTGCTTTTGCTTCTGTCTTGCCAGCTTATTTGCACTTCCCACCCTTTCTCTCCCACCCTGCTCATATAGATACATATACATATAGACATATATTACATTACCTAGCTTGGTATATTTGTACTCCCTTTCTCGGCGCATCCCAATACACGCGGGGCCCTACGGGGCTGCCTTTCTTGCTACTCGAGCATCTTTTATTGAATAGAGCCATTCCACGATCAAATGCCTCGAAACCGGTGCATTCCATAGCAACCCATAGCAGTCCATAGCAATCCATAGTTCTGGACAGATGGGTACCTTGCTATGGCTGCTATGAGTGCTGCACAGAACTGTCCAGTTCTGTGCAGCACACCCAGGTTTTGCTGATGAATGTCACATGGGGCCCGCCGTGGGGGGGTTGGACAATAAGCTAGGGGCACTCTTATGAGAGCTACGTATAAGTATGTGAAGAGATGGTACAGGTGAATACCAGTATCCATCTATCTTAGACTAAAGGGTTTGGCTGGGGCTTGGCCCGCGCGGGTGGGCAAATTTATTTTTAACAAACGCGCGGTCAAAGCCGGAACGTCGGAAGACGCTGGTACTGGAATTATATAGAATATTAGTTTCTAGATATTTTGAAATCTAGTTCCCAAAAATTAAGAAAAGAGCCGGGGATGGTTGGGTGGGAGGCTCAAAAAGACGGATATAGGAACGGCTATGAGAGTCGACTCCAAAAGGTTGAAAGCGCTTGACGGCGCGCTGCCGACTCTCAAGCCGTGCTTAGCTTATCCTCTGATAAGCGCGCTCTGCTAGCTTATCGCGGACCAACTCACTCACTCCCTGCTGCAGAGACGTGATGTGTTTCTCGACAGGGCGCCTTTGATCGACTGTCATCAAGGTGTCAATACCGAAGCTACTGGCTCGAGTCTAGACCCTCCTCTGTTCTCAAATCCTATGCTTGTGAACGCCGATATCATCTACCTTATTAGCAGAGAACTTGACCCAGCTAAAGTCGAACGACACGACCGCGCATTATATGATGCTAGAACCGCGCGGATAACCTTGTTGTCGCTCGGTCTCACCAACAAGATTTGCCTGGAACCAGCTCTTGACGTTCTCTGGAAAGAGATTCACAGCATGGACGCTCTTCGTTACTTTCTACAGAGGACGAAAGACCTGGGAAAAAGAGCAAGGGTTGTTGATTCTCTCGACGGCGTGCCAGTAACTGACGTCCATTCAGGTATTGGAGAGTATGAGAAATCTTCTTAGTAAACCCAGGGGAGACAATCAAAAGGTTCTTGCCAATAGTACTCCGCGCTCCGTCTAACTGACTGAACTGCAGGTTATAGTGAAAGGCCGGATACGTTGGAACAGGATGCTCTACTACACATCTCGTGTTCGAGTCTTGTCGTTGGATCGGCCAGACCACGTCGGCGCCTCAATATACGCCAGAATTGGGGAAGCTCCACAATGTATCTTCCCTAACCTTCGTAAACTCTGTGCATCACAACTGCTTATATCCTCTGGAAGCCTTCCCTTCTTCCTATCAGACTCTCTGCTTTCCGTGGAATTTCCGAGCTGTTATGGCGAGGATGCGCCGGACTTGGGACCGTCGTTGTCCAGCGTAGCCCGGAAGGTCCCCACATTGGAAGAGATTATTCTGTCACAGATGGACCCTTCTCGTGAGTTTATAGTATCTGGCAGATACTGGACACTCCCCTTGTCGTCCTTCTCTTCGACGCTGCGCACCTTGGAAGGACTTCGAATTTTGCGGATCTATCACACTCTTAATCATTATGATGAGGATTTCATCGCCACCATCTCGAATTTGCCCAAGCTGTCGGATCTCTCTCTCAGAGTTCCCTCTACGACCCACCTAAATTATAATGGAATTCGGAAAAGTGGATTTGCATCTTTGAAACACTTTTCAATTGGTGCTTCAATCGATGAAGCCCATACATTTCTGTCGAAAATCCCATCCATGGTGCTCCGATCATTGGAGGTGACTACATTGACGGACCCCGATTTCTTCGACTTGCCTGCATTGCTTTTTTCTTTCAACCGCCTCGCACTGAAGATCTCAACTTTCAGCTTGCTTACGAGGTGTTGCATAGAGTTATCTTGCGGGACGACAATCCTACTTGCTAGTGACGATGACCTGTGGGCGGTGTTCACATCTTTCCTCCCATTGCACGAGATGCAAGTTTTTGAGTATACATTTCCTATGTGTTTGTCGGATGAACGGATTGAGAGTTTCACGTTGGCCTGGCCCTAACCTGAAGAGACTGGTCATCACGACCGTCACGGGCTGGCCACACCGTGACATACCCACTATCAACTCTCTCTCTCACTTTGCCCAAAACTGCCGAAAATTGGAATATTTGGCTGTCCCTGTCCAAGTTCATTCACCGCTTCCTGATATTCTTCCAGATCTGACATTTTTCGCACACCCACTGCATATTTTCAAGTGCACGTTGCCTGGAGATTTAATAGATCTCAATGGTGTCGCTGTACGCCTGGATCGCATCTTTCCTTCACTCACTCATGTTTCGGGGAAATTTAGAGCTTTTGCATGGGAGGAAGTGACTCGCATAATCAGGGAAGAGCTACAGGTTGTCGCACAGAACAGCAAGCTCCCGCCAGAGTTAAAATGGTCTCGCAGGAGGGATGAGCCTCCTAGGTGCATTGTTCACTCACCATTTATGTTATAATTATGTATATTGCTGTTAGCTTGGTGACCAATCCCCTCTAAGAGGTCGGTGAAGAGTGAAAACCTCATTCCTTACTTTTGCACTGTACATGACTCTGTTGGTATATGCATAGGCTAGGTTTTGATGAATTCGATGAATCATACAGATACTAGAACCACGGCGGTTGAAATAACCACTGAGCACAGCGCTAGGCGTTGGTCAGGTAGTTCGGTGCCATCGATACACCAAGCACCAGAAAGTAGTCCCCCGGAACCATGTCTCGGTGTATTGAAGATAAACACCTCCGAAATAAAGTATCCAAGCACCCACACCAAACTCTGAGCATTCATGCCTAAGTCTGACAAGTAATACTCTCTCTTCTTCGCTCCTCTAGATCTCCTACGCCTTCACTCCCAAAAACAATAAACCCCTCTTCGCTATTTCCACCGCCTCCTCCAGCTCCCTCATATCCGCAGCCGACCACCGCTCACTCTCCGCCAACTGATCAGTAGGTGCACCCCTCCTGATAGCCTGCTCAAACGCCGTCTTCCTCTTATTCAGATCCGCCATTCGTCGTGGATCAGAGTGGCCTGTGAAGATAAGGAGGGCAGTTCGGGGAGGGAGGGAGGAGTGGATGGTTTGAAGATGGTTGGAGGTTGTAAGTAGTGCGGAGGATAGGGTTTCTGGAGTGGGTGACGAGGGACGAGGTACTGGAGCAGAAGAGGCGGGAAGAGGCGTTGTTGTTGAGTCTGACGGGTTAGCGCGGGGAACAATCCCTAAACAAAAAGAATGATTAGAAAACCCAAGATAGCGAGGAGCGCGAAGAAAAAAACAGCACTCACATCCCTTAACACCCGCCAGTCCCATCAACCTCGCAAACACAAAGTCATGCGATTCCACTACATCAAGAAAATTCTTTACGACCTCGCTGTCGTCCTTGCAGCCCAAACTCGTATTCGCCTTGCTCCCATGCATCGTTCCCGGATTTCCATGATCAACCACAGCAGTTCGTATCTTTTCACCACCAGTACCTGCGTTAACCGTACCGGAAGATGATCTCTTCCCGGCCCTCCCCATCCTTTCAAACAATCCTTCCATATCCGCCTTGAACTCCCCAAAGTCCCGCCCACCCTTGACTTTTTTCCGCACGAGGTCCATCGCTGCGCGCGCATCTTCTTCTGGGTCGTGCCCACCCTCTCCACGAACTTGGATCTCCCGCCCGCACCATTTTTTCGTCAACCAGGCTAGGCCGGGTTTGAGTGGACGTCCACGGGGGTGAGAGTAGATTAAGGCGGTATCTACGCAGAGAGGATGTGCGATTTTTAAGGATTTGAGGTCGGATTCGAGCGAGTGTCCAATGAGAATTGGGGTGAGGGGGGTCATTTGGGTCTCAGAGGAGGGAGAAGCTTTCTTCGTAGAGAATGGGTTGGGTTTTGGCGGAGCTGGTAGTACGGGACTAAGTAAGCGGAGAACGTCTGTTTGAGCTTCGGTAAAGGTAGTCGTGGCGGTAGCAAGCGCTTCCGCTGTGATACCTGACCATCTGGAAAATAGTATAAGCCATGAGACGAGATACGAGAAGAAAATACTGAATGCTCACCGTGTAAGATAGTCAATTACGGGTTTACTTGGCTTCACTAGGCGGTCATACACGACACCTTGAGTATCGTAATCGATCATGCAGACCCTCGTGAGCTCTTTTCCGTCCTCGGTCATACACTAGAACCAAGCAGATTAGCGATATTACAGACCAAACAAAGAAAAACTCACCATTTCACAATCAATCCCATAGACCTTCCTCCGAGGTTTCGGTTTTCCTTCTTGCTCGATGGACTTGGGTTCGGCGGGCGTCTCAACCCAGTCAGGGGGTCTTTCGTTGTCAATATCGGCCAGGTAAGACGGTATTGGGTAGTCATTTTCGATCATCTGCTCAACTGAGAGAACATAGTCTGAAGGGTCTGATGATCCAGGTTCTGCTGAAGACGAGGTGGTATATCTGGTCAGCGAGTTCTAAAGAAAATATAAGATGAACGAACAAATTTTCTCCTTTTCCCTAGCCTCCATTCGCCTCTTTTTCTCTGCACCGCTAATTGGAAGACTAAAAAATGTACTGAGAACGCTATGCATTCTGGTCTGATCACCGGGTGCGCGCGTTGGGCAAGCATGGCTGAACGTCGACGCAATAAACGGTACGATTGTGGGGGGATTTGGGTTTGAAGGATCGGAACGGGGAGGAAGAGGAATGGATATTGGCAAATTTGGATTCTTTAGCGCGCTTGTTGGTGGCGGCGGAATACCGAGAACGTCTGGCGTCAGCCCTGGGACCAGGATCACGACAACTTTAGGTATGAGATTCGTATTCTGGCAGTAATTATTAGTAAAATTGTGAGACTAGAATGCAATTTCATACCTCTAGACGAAGCCAATTGGGAGGAGGTGCATCAGCGATGATATGCAAAGCCAGATCTCGGATATCCTAACGAGAATTATTAGAATAAGCGAATAAAGAACGAGTTTATACCAACCTCAATGCCAATAGCCCTTTGTCTCTGCAATATGTCGCCATTCGAGTACATGAATTTTGGTTGCGTCGACTAGAAGGTCATTAGATTTTGTAGTTCCCCTTCAATATACACATACATCGAGCTTCAGTTCTGCCTTTTTGGCCTTTTTGTTCTTGCGCTTTTCGACTTTGGTCCATCCCTCTGGTTCGTTTGTTGGTATTGTTACTTCATTTTCACTACTATCAGGACTGAGCTTGACCTTCTTGCTTATTGGAGCCGTCGGAGACGACGACGAAGAAGTCGTAGATCGCTTCATTGAATGGACGTCGCGGTGAAAAAGAGAAGTCCCGATTCGGATGATCGGGCGCCAATTAATATTACTTGCTTCTTACCATGTCACTACCTGAAGAGCTTCTTCATACCATAGTGGAACTCATAGCATCTGATACAATATTTATCGAACGCCAATCACCCACCCTTCGCTCGAAATATGCGACCATAAACCTTCGCCCTCTGTCTATGGCTACTCGCCAATTGAGGCGATTATGCTTGCCATTTCTCTTTGCATATGTCAAAGTGAAAGATGTGACAAGGCTAACAGATCAGTGTGCTGCCGGTAGTGATGCATTCTCAGCGTCCATTAGGTACGCTGAATTCCTGCAGAGCAGAGTATTCGCTGATTGTTTAAGTAGGACACTGGATTTCGGTTCCGTCTCAATGAATATAATGGAAGTCCTACATCTTTTCGACCGCTTTACCAATCTGTCGCAGATTAATTTGGATTTCCTCTTCCCTGCCATCCCTATTCTCAGTGCCATTCGCAATTATCCCGCCGTAACCGTTAACCTAGGATCGACGGCACGAGTGGCACTTACCGGCATAAATCTTACTCAATTCGCTAAAATCATCGAACTTGGACCTATCACAAATAATCCTTGAAGAAAGAACAATCTTCGGTGAAACCTGCATAGCTTATCTCGAAAAGCACCTTGCCTACAGAATGCGGGTGAGGTGTCTTACGTACCGAACTTCGGACCCGCATGATAATTTCGGAAACTGCAGATTCCCTGGCCTTTCCGAACTCAAATTGAGGATGAGAATCCCTCCTACCACCCTACCGTGGATCTCCGAGCTTACACGCGGACATCCATTGTTGAAAAAAATCAGCTTTACCGGTTCTTACCTTCCAGCTAATTTCAAATGCAATCCAACAGTTCCTTTCATCCAGACATTCGTTGATGAGGTCTATAGAGAAGAGCTGGATCAGACTATGAGCATTGAAGGGTTTGCTGTTACCCGATTCCAAAGCATTGCAAGTTCAGCTCCTTTCCTAGGAACTTCTTGCAACCCATGGCGTGTAACCGGGCTGCATTTATCGATCTACGCGTGGTGGTCGTCGGCGCGACTTCTAGTCCTCGCGCATTCTATGTTCCCCCAAATCTCCGTGTTGACATTAAATATTAAAGTCGAAGAGAACAGTACTTCTTTTCCAGGTGTACGTCTTTCTATTCTCAACTTTCCACTCATTAACTCGGGTCCAGGAAGAACTCATTAGTTCACTCTGTTGCTTTTCGTCACTCCAAGTGCTCAACCTGGTTGGTCCCTATCGTCTTCATGATTTTGGAAATCAGGCGACGCCTAGCCCTATCGACATGGAAGCTGCTATCATCCAGTATACATCTTCGATTGCGCAGCGGATACCTACTATCGAGGCGTTTTTCATCGATTTAGTTTATGATAATTTTGACGAGGAGGAAAGTTGGAAGCTTCGTGGTTGGCTTAGTGTGCAGACTTCTTGGGGTATTGAAGGATCCCACACGGTTGGACCCCTCGATTATACACCCATGTCTGAACCGCCTAGATCCCCTCCAGAAAACCATGAATTTTCGAGATACTCATCTGTTTCCTACTATATTTAACATTTCAATGAAGCAAGCGATTTTAGCGTACCCGATTTCCGATGTTCAAAGACACGAACAAAACCATACTAGTGTGCTGAGCACTGTCATCCTTTTCGTTGGCTCGCAATTCACCCACTGCCGTTACGCTTATAAGTCTAGAGAACCAGACTCGCCAACGATTCCTCGAAAAGAATTGATCAATATTCATTTGTATGTTGGTACTAGTACATAATTCCAAACCGAATAATCTGCAATAATATTTTAGTCAACTTGTCAGGAGATGAATATCCAGCGATAGGATCCACACTCGTACTCCGTTGGGTAACTCCAGAAAGTAGAAGGAACTTTGCGCTTACCGAAAGCTCCTAAGTATTGACATTAACAACCACACCATCGAAATTGACCGTCAGATTCTTTTGGCCTTCAACATCCTCCTCTTTTGCAGGTCTCGCTGCCATAGCACTAATAGCTATTTCCCATCCCTCTTCCTCTGCAAAGAACCATGTCACTTCCCTCAACGGCTGCCTGCTCGACACTTCTCCGTCATCTCCGAGAACAAGCTCATACACCCACAAACTGCTGCCCAGCTCGTCAGCTTCCCGACGAACTTCAATAGTTGTCTTGGGGTTTGTAGACACAGGCGGAGCGATGCTCCAGTCTGAATAGGTGAGGGTAGATACTGTGCTAAGGTACGGCTTGCCCTGGTAGAATTCGATACCAGTCTTGAGCCACCTGTCAGTAGAACCTGAGCGAGTCAAGTGTAGCAAGAGCCCGCCCTGATCGTAACGTGTCGTCCAAGGACCGCTAAATGTAAGTTGCACGCCTTGGAAGGATTTCAGCGCGATCGGCTTAGGTAGAAGGGCATGAGTGGGTGCATTGAAGCTGTAAAATAAAATAAGGATCGGTGATTCGTGCTGATATCAAAATTTGATCAAACGCGAGATAATGCAGACCTATTAGTTTTGGGAGGCTTGCGCCATATATCCGTTGAAGGATGGGCTGTGACCGTGAAGGCAGATTCCATGATGGTCGTAAACGTTAACGATCGTGACGGGCGCTCATTATTTGGCGCGCGTTATTAGTTACCATACTCCTACCACCATGTTCTTCACCGCTATCTTTCCAGAGGAACTTCATTGAAGCTGTAGTGAAATGCATCATATCTGATGTCGACACAGTATGCATTAAACCCAAGATGACCACGCTCAATCGCTGGAGATATGCGAACAAAGACCTTATTTCTGTCCGACGAATATGTTTGCCATTCCTGTTTGCATGCGTCAAGATAGAAGTAGGCAAAGATTCGGAGAGACTCATAGATCAGTGTACTGCCAACGAAGCTCTTGCGTTAGCTATCAGGTAAGGAGCTTTCCTCCTCGTCAGCGGGCGCTACTTAGTGAATATAGATCACTTCATCTTCGTTCGTCTTCTGAACCAGAGGACATTGGGTACACTCTGTCTTCTCCTTCCCCGTTTGCGAAATCTCTCCCAAATCAATATGGGAAGCTCGAGGGTTACACTCAATATTCCCTGCTCACTGTTATAAATTCACTCCCCCGTCTCGACCATTATTGTTCCATCATTGGCGCATTTTGACACAGCTTTACTCAAGGTTGAGTTACGACCTTCAGAATTCACGAAGATCGTCTTTTTCCCAACAAAGGTTTGCAACGACAACGATTACAGCGAGATTGAAAAATATCTTATGTTTGGCGTGCGCGTAAATCATCTATATGATATAAAAGCAACTGCGCTGCTGCATGGGTCATTCGGAGGCCGGAAATTTACTGGCCTTCGCGAGCTGCATATTAACCTAGACGCATCTCCCATCACCGTATCTTGGCTTTCTGACTTTGCCCATGGACATCCACTACTGAGGAAAATCAGCTTTTCACGATATTATGTGCGTGGAGCCATGCACCGTGATGCTATACTTCCTTTTCATCAAGCCATTTGTCGAGGAAGTTGGTGACGAGGGAGAAATAAAAGGTTTTGCTATTACCCGGTGAGCCCAGGTTCTGAAGTTGTAGCCAAGGTCCATTCTCGGAATGGTATATCACTGGGTTGTATTCAAGGATTTCGAAGTGGGCGGGGGGAAGGATCTTGAATCTCGCACATACTTTCTTCCCTTGAACTGAAATCTTTACTATGCACCTACCACGCTCTACTGTTGCCGTATGTCATTTACTATTTTTTTGTTCTCTTGAAAGGTGTGATTAACTTGGCCCCTTAGGATGAACTTATCAACTCGCTCCGCGTTTTCTCTTCCCTACGGGTGGTGGGCTTCTTGCGTCCATTCAGGCTTCTGGCCTTTAGCAATCAAGTCCCATTGCCTGAGCCGCCGGGCCACGTGGAAGTCGAATCTGCTATAATCCAGTATACATCCCGCATTGCACAACATATACCTACTATCGAGGGCTTCTTCATCAATGGCCTTCGCGTCGGGCGGGGGAGAAATTTTCTGAAGGGATGGCTTGTTGTGAAGGGTATTGATGAATGCCAAATCCAAGCCGTAGGCTCCCTCCGCCATCAAGTCAGACTTTTTCGTCGCACTGAAAGGATTAGAGCTTTGAATCCAGATGCTTCACCTCCTCCGGGAGTCCATCCATTATATACCAACGACTTCGCCTTACCCTTTTATATATGATGTTATCTTGTAATAAACTCCTTCCAGATGGCGACCGTTTGTGCTGGGTTGATTGTACCAAAAAAATAAAGAAACTCAACACAAACTGGGAACTAGGGATCCCACCGTAACCGTATACGTTACGGCCGTAAAGATTACGGTATTATACGGTATACTGTAGCACACAACCGTAACCGTATAAGGAACCAAAAGAGCTGATACGGTACGGTAACGGGTATTTATGCGGGTACGGTACGGGTAATACAGCCGTATAGTAAGGAATAAATTTAAAAAAATTGCTCCTACGCATCTACAGTGTCTCGTAATGCATTTTTAAGCGCTTTGCGATGCTTGTATAACATCAGCACCCGAATTGTTTCTGGCTTCAAGCGTCATACTTTTGATAATGTGTCCTCAGGAAAAAGGCATCATTGCGATGCGAAGCAAATTTTTAGAGTTTTATTTATTGGCAGACTTGAACTGAGCTGTATTTATAGTAGGTTTTGGGCTTGCCTACTAGGGGGTGGACTCATGTTTCAATTCGCCACTAAGCAGTACGTACTACATACAGGAGTAACTTGCTGTAGGTCAGTCAACCTTTGACACTTCAGTCAGATAGTTGTTATAAACCTTTGCATCATGATACACGAGCTCACTTAAAAGGAAGATAGAAGGTTTTTGCATTAAGAATCCGAAGGATATTGCAGTAATGAAAGAAACTATAGATGTCATTGGAAAAATTGCCGGGCAATTCCACCAATGCACCCTGCGCCACTGCTTAACTACCTATGGAGAAGCTGCGGGAAAGTGGTCTGATTTTGGGTATTTACGGCCCGTACACAACCCGTATACGGCCGTATTTGTACGGTAAGCATACGGTATACTGTAGTGCCCCACCCGTAACCGTAAACAATTCTCGAGATCCCTATACGGGACGGCTACGGCTACCCGTATACCCGTACCCGTCAAACCGTACTATACGGTTACGGTGGGGATCCCTACTGGGAACAGATGTAACTTCAAGATCTAGACTGACCGTGGGTATACAATCTTGTATCAGGTGAACAGCGATGGGAGTCTGCATTCATAAACGCCGCGCCTCTCCCCTCGAGAATCGGGATCGAAGACTGCAGTAAGTAACTTCTCGTATACTTTTGACAAGGGCATTGAAGCCAAAGTCTCTAAAATCCAGCCTTTCTCCCTGTTCTTTCACACTTACACTATACACTTCACCAGATATGCTTTCAACACTGTGGTCTTCCGAATTCAGTAGCTGCTGGTGTTCTTGAATGTGCTATCCTTCCAGATGCGAGTTAAGCGAAAATAAAAACTAAAGGAAAGCTATGGGCGCTTGCTAAGGCGCTAGTTGAAATCCCTACAACTGTACAGGCAGCGGCGCAGCGCTAGGCTTAGTCCTCCCAGGGTTGATCTTGCCAATGGCAATACTATTTCAGTAATGTGCTGTTGCAGGCTCTAAGATGTCAACCGCGGGCTTCGGGAGCCTGTTGACTTTCTCTCACTCGTTCATTGATTCTGAATCTCTTAGAGTCTTAGACTACTAAGAGTGTTTTATTCGAAGCTCAAGACCCGCGCCAAGAGTGACCAAGACACCCAATTTTCCCATACATAGATCTCGGGGGGTCCCGAAAGTAACCTAAAACAGGTTTAAATGCTCATAATATATAAGTCCCAGGTATGTATTTTCGGAAAGCTCACCTTAATTGCCCTTTACAGGTTAAATTTTAATACATCTGAGCCCCAACTTGACTCTCGAGGCCGGGCATAAGCCAGGATCAGGGCTTTCACGATCCAAGCTCAAATTTAGCCTGCCTAGTAGGGCAGACTATTGGCCCTCCGCCCGCCATTTAGAGTTAATTGGGAGGGCAAGCCCGCCCTGCACATCACTACAGGAGATGTTGCGGGGCGCATCTGACCGGCAACCTCATTGAAGGAAGAATTGTTGGGGTTGTTTCATATCATTGGATAATTCCATGTCGCAACCCCCTGGGTTCTAGCCTCCAAGACTGCCACGTACTTTCCGTAAAGTTTGCATTCAATAAACTAAACAGTAGTTTGACTTGACAGCTCCCAAGCCCAAGAACGGTTCTTCACTGACATCTCTACTGCATCTCTACCTGGATCTAACCTCCGATGGTAAGATTATATATATGCTTAGGGCATGCTTAAAGGGAAGCTGAGTTTTATAATGTTGTGTTTAGCTCTTTAATCTCCCATGTCCATCCTCCCCCCTCCAGGATACCAAGTCTCCCAGATGTAAGCGATCGCTTCGCATATCCATGTGCCAAACTTCCACTTCTACTTGATTTGTAGATCGGGTCCTCTGGTTAGATGAACGTTCCTTTGTCCTTGTACATTTCTGATTGGGTTTAAACAGATTGTCGCATACACTTTGAATTGGACACTCTTCGGGACACTTTCAGTTCAGATATGTACGTTAATTTTCCTCCTTATACATTCGAGTCCACTGCTCTTTCTGAACATGTCCCTCATCCGTGTTTAGACATCTATTACCTTGCTTTCCCCACCGATCGCACAGCAGTTAAATGCGTGGTGTATGCCATATACCTCCTTGAAATTGCACAAACAATACTTGTCTCTCATGATGCATTTGCGACTTTTGGATATGGGTTTGGGGACATGAAGAGTCTGATGGATGCACACCTTGATTGGCTTACAGTACCAATCATGAGCGGAATCAGTCAGTGTGTCTTCATTCCCTCCAAGGAAAAACATCCGTTGATGCTTCTCATAGTAGCTTTCATTGGGCAGTCTTTCTATGCCTATCGTATCCTAGCTTTGTCCGAATCGACATTTGTGCCTGGATTTATTGTACTGGTGCATGGATTCTTAGACAATTGGCAAAGAAGCTGGATTCTAATACCTCCTTTCTCACTAATTTCTTAATAACAGATCTCGCTCACGAGTTCAATAGCAGCAATGATGACAGGGGTGTACAGTTTTCAGGGTCAGTAATCACTTTTAATGCTCTTGTGATTGTCTACGCTGAGGCTCATGTGCATATAACTAGCTAATAATGTCGTTGCTCTGGACTTGATTCCGAAGACACGGATTTTGGTTGGTGTAAGTAGAGCATTGAACAATACACTGCATATACGGTACTAAAATAATGACAGATCTGGTGCGGAGGAGCAGCACTGGGAGATATCATCATTGCCATATGCATGACCTATTATGTATGGAACAAATCTTGTCATCTAATGATTGAGTGCTCTGATAATTTCTTCGACTCTAGTTATCTCAGAAAGACTCTGGGTTCGCCGACACGCATGCCCTAGTCACCAAGTTCATTCGTCTGACTATTGAGACTGGGTCTGTAACAGGTAAGTATCTATTCGATGCATCTAGTGAGGCCTGAATCTCATTCATCCAACTTATCAATAAACAAGCCGCAGCTGCTCTCCTGAACCTTGTCCTCTTCTTTGCCTTTCCAGGGACCGTATACTACGGTGCCCTTGAGTTTAGCATACCAAAACTATATGCAAACGCCGTACTCATGGTCCTCAATGCTCGCATTAAGATTTTGGGTGGACGAACATACATTTTGACCTCTGATACACATGATAGTGTTCCAACTGCAATTCAATTTCAAGTCCGTAGAGCGTCGAATGACCCCGAAATGGGTTCACTGCAAGTCGATACTTCGTTGGGCACTGAACCCGAAAGATTTGGTAGCGTTGGACGTGAAATTTCCAATCCAGTAGAATTCAGCTCGCTCGCAAGCATTTCGAGTTCGGCCGAAATAGGATGTTACGTGGAGACAAAGGCGCCAGCACCTCTCCGGGAGCCAAACTGAATAGAGGAAAGCTGGACAGAAGTGATGTTACATCTCGGAGTACTCGACCCGCTAGGAGGACGAGATATGGCAGGCGATAGGAAGGAGAGGTATAAGGAGCCAAACTGAACTAGGGAAAGTTGGACAGAAGGGGTGTTACGTCTCGGAGTACTCGACCCCCTAGGAGGACGAGATGTGGCAGGCAATATAAATGTGGTTGGAAGGAGAGGTGTGAGTATGCCGAGATTGACAGAAGAGGAGGCGAAGGCGGCAAGCACAATGTGGCATTAATTTCAGCCTGAAGTTTTAATCTATTTCAACCTATAGGCGTGTAATGCTGATTCGTACTAGTTCAGTTTCTATTTGTTAATACCTTATTGGCGTTAGCTAGGAGTCTGGGAAGCGACGGGCTGTCCAAGTAGGTTCACCATTCCAGGAGACCATGTAGACTCATTACAACGAACCTCGTATTTTACGGTCGTGGTCTGTTACATGTTTGCACGTACTTCATGTTCCCTGTCCCTTTTCAAACGGGTCCTTCATTTCGTTATAATGGGACAATCATCTCACTTTAATGGGCCCCTTGTACCGTTCTAATGGGTTCCTCGTACCGTTCTAATGGAATCGATCGCTGTTTCATTCTAATGGGCTGTGTCCAAGACTGCTGATCTCAATTACATCCTCATCCCAACCCTCATCCCAACCCTCATCCCAACCCTCATCCCAACCTCCACCTTTCCCGTTATCTAATGAAGCGCGAGTATTTGCAGAATACCTCCAGCCCATCCGTTCTCTTTTCAGACCACATGATAGTCAAGTCCTCCGACAACGACTCCGGTTCTGACTCTGAAAACATAGACTCCGGATCTGATAGCGACTCACACAATAGCTATGATGACAAGTACCAACGCGAATTCGAATACTTTCAGCAAGAATCTCCTCGGAACGTTGTGAGTACTAGTACAGAACGATCTGACTACTTTTTCACTAATTGAAGTAGCCTGAAATCCGTCCCGCCGAAAGGTTTATCCTAGGAAAAACCTCCGAAACAACTGGCTACCCTATGATCAGGGTCATTGAATTTGATGTTACTGAACTTACGTCTCGGATGCTGTTTTACCTGATACTTGGATAGGACATTTCTGAGCCTCCAAGTCCCGCGAAATGCGCAGTTGCTGTAGTCGGATACTTCAAGTCATGGTGAGTATTCTCATGTTTGCAGTTGAATGGTTTCACTTACCCAACATAGGGCATTGGCCTCCAAACATGTTCGAGTCCTTGGCGCCATATACTCTTTGCATTATTCTTACCATGATGCACGTATTTGCTAGACATGGGCACGATTGCCCATTCGAATGCATTCAACATTCGTGATGTGAATATTCGTGCTCCGAATCTGGACATTCACATTCGAGTGCACATTCGTGCGAATGCGAATGTTTTTATACAAAACATTTGCGAATATGAATATTTTAGGTGAATATTTCACGAATGTCATAATAAATAAATACATACATTATTATACATAATAAAACACTACTACTATCTATTGACTATCTAAACATATAAGTTCAAACGCTAAGATATAAAGTGACCATGCCAAGGTCTGAACTCTACTGGACAGGTGGTTTTGGTGTAAATCAGGGCCTCAGTCACATCACGCACAAGGGGAACAATAAACAGGTACGCCATCTGGTTTTGCTTAAGGTATACAAATCATAATTATAGTATTATATGTGAAAATAAATTAATAAGATGAAATAGGATCACAAATGTTGAAAGTATTCGGCATTCTGAAACCGGACATTCACATTTGAATGTCCATTCATGCAAATGTGAATGTTTACCCATCAAACATTCAACATTTGAATGCCAAATGCGAATATATTCACAAATATTTGCAACGATTTGGCATTCATGCCCATGTCTAGTATTTGCTACATGCGGGCACTGGTTGGCAGAGAAGTGTGCCAACTGCATGATGATGGGTTGACTGAGATAGCTGTCCTGCCAGTCATTCCCCCAAATCAGACCTTTAGTCAGTGGTGGACCTGGTGCTGGAATTCATGGGATGAAGATGATAACATTCCCATACCAACTGTTAGCCCACGCTAGCCCATTGTATTGAATTAGCCATGGATTAGTTCCGCTTTATCACAGAATCTCTCTTTGGAATTGATTGATCACTACTTGTAAACACTTTGTTCTCTTTGAAATGATTGATCATTGATCACTACTTATGAACACTTTGTCCTTTGAACTGATCAATTGTTACTTCGCAAACATTCATTCTGGATCTCGTGCATTTGCTCCAATCAGTACCTTGCATTGAATACAACACAATAGTTTTATTACTTTCAACTTGCAAGCTCCTCCAGCTTTCGTGCCCTATGTTCCTCCAACATTTCAGGCTCTCTGTGGTAGGCTTTGAGATGAAACTGTCTACTAGAATGTCCCTCTTGCAGATCAGCTGCAATACTAATCTCCTTTCCCTTTCCTTTTTGATTATTGTGATGTTGATCTTCACCAAGCACGGTATGACAAAACATCATTGAATATGTGTCCAACAAGAGAGGTTTAAAGACCATATTGCCAGGGTCCTTGGCTGAACAGGGTGGATGATGGATAAAGTGTGTGACCTTTAATGCCCATTCTTGTAGCTCAAAGTCAAGAGCAGGAACAACATCCAGTTTTGGCATTGCTTGGGCTATGGTGTCAAGGTTTGTGGTCCCTTCCTTGGTAAACAGCCATTCCTTCAGCCCCTACAATGTATACTGACTCAGTGATAATACTTCCCGACCTAGAGATACTCCTACCTCTTTTATCCTCTCAATGACCAATTTCTCCTTGAACCATCTTGTATCAGCAATTGCCTCAGCCAAAAATCCCCATGTATCTCCAAGCTCTTCATCTGTAATGGCCTGTGTAGGATATCACTCAAAATAGATGTGATACAGCTCTTGAAGGATTACTACATTCATCAGCAGAAACCATGATGCATTTGAAAATGAAAAAACAACATATCTTGACCTGTCAGTGGAGGGTCTCATTGAAATGGCACACTTTGTGGAATGGGACACCAGGTGTCCATTTACAATGCACTGCATACTGTCCTATTTGAATGAGGACACTGGTCAGACATAAGTCTCATCCATGGAATATTAGTTTCAATAACTTCAATTCACACTTAGAATGACTCAAACTGATATCCAAGGATTTACCCCTTCCCAAATCTATTACTGGTATTCTTGGACAAGATAGTGGTATATATTAAATTTTAATATCAATTATTCTAAACTAGTACTAATATTTATACCTAGTGTTAATGAGTAAAATTAGTATAGTACTTACTACATAGAGTACTTCAGTATCAGAAATTTTGCAGGTGCCTGATCCACAGGTACCTGCAGGTCATTAAAAATTTCACAAAGACTGACCTGCAACCTGGGTTGGATCCATGGGAAACAGGTACCGGGATCCGCAGGTAAAATACCTGCAGGTACCTGTTCTGGATCCGGACTCATGTCCATCATTAATATGCAATGGTTGGGATAAGTGTATGCAAAGTATACATTGCTTGCAGTAAGGATACCCACCAGCACAACTGATGCAGCAAAATAATTCTCTGGCAATATTGCATTTTGAGAAAATATTGTTTCTGGCTAACCAAACTTGACTGCAGCCTTCATATTGTATGTTATAATCAAGAAATGAGTCCCTGTACTGGAAAACCGAGGTCAAAAGAGGTGCATCCTACAGGTATGTGAGTGCATTGAACAAAGTCAAAGTTGTTCACCACTTACAGAGTTTTGATACCATTTTGCTTTTGTCTTGATAGAAATTCCTGCATCTCGTTTGGCCTTTTCAACAGGATACAGCTTGAGATCACCAAGAAGGATATCCAAGGGTGTATTGACAGAGGTGGTAGTGGTATAGTTATTGTCTGTGTCACAATAAACAGCAGTCGTTATTCAGCAAGAACATGATGAAGACCCAAAAGCTTTGGAGTTTCTGGAGGAAATGGAGGCAGATGCTGAAGCTCTATCTGTAGCCTCGCTGTAGGAGTAGACTGAAGCACTGCATTTTTTTCTCTTGGACAACATAAGAAACAATGAAAAGAACCAACAAGAAGCAAGGCATGGTTGCAGGAACATCAGCCTGCACCCTGTACTGTCTGATCTCAATGGAAATCATCTTGTTGCATCTTATTTCAATAGAGCTCATCTTTCTGTGTCTTATTTCACCGGAACCCATCTTGTTGTGTTTTATCTCATCCATCCTATTGATTTCCTGCACCCTTAAAGACACAAATGCATCAGTAAAAATGGGTTAAACCTATGATAACCTAGGGAGCCTAGGCTACCCTGGTTACCCTGGTCACTTTGGGTCTTCCAGGATACCCCAAGCTACCTTAGGCTACCTCAGGATAGCTCAGGTTAACTCAGGTTAGCTCAGGTTGCCTCAAATTTGTTAATCGTGTAAGTACGTTATACCTCAGTTCGGACACAAGTATGGTGTCAAAAGACTCTATTAAATACCTGTTAATCGTGTAAGTACGTTATACTATAATAAAGTACGATTAGCTCGATGAACAGGTGGATAAGTAAAATAAGCTCACCCTCAGTTCGGACACAAGTATGGTGTCAAAAGACTGAGGGCGCTGTAACGAAAGGTCCGTGTATAAATACGGTAGTGTCTAACTACCGATCGTAGTAAGTCCAAAGTTTGTCTGTTGAAACATGGTAACTAAACGTGTATGGTGGAGTGAAGTGGAGTCCGAACGTGTATGAAGAAATAAGAATCTTGTAGCTAAAGAAACAAGGAAAAAAGGTATATCATCCGGCAATGTTAATCCCCAGACAAGGCTCGATCACTTACAAAGTTACGCTTTGACCTCCTCGTCCAACACTCCCCTAGCTTCGTCTGGGGATTCAACCTCGAGCTGGAGAAGACTGACTTGGCGATGATGAAGGGTAGTTCCAAGGGGTTTAGTGAGGATATCAGCTGGGTTGTCCTCCGAGGGAATATACTCCACTTTGAGCTCCCCTGACTTCACGGCATCACGGAGATAATGGAATCGAATGTCGATGTGCTTGACCCTAGAGTGGAATTTAGGATTTTCGGATATAGCGATGGCACTCTTGTTGTCGGCCCTGAGACAAGATGGGAGAGAGACTCCGTGCCCGATTTCGGCAAGGAAATTATAAACCCATCGTGCCTGCTGAGCCCCCTTTGCCAACGCCATATACTCTGCCTCAGTTGTCGATAGAGCTACGACGTCCTGTCGTTTGGACTGCCAAAACGTCGCTCCCCCTGCCATCATAGTTAGGATACCAGTTGTAGATTGTCAAGTATCTACGCACGCAGCATAGTCGGCATCGACATATGTAACTGGTTCAATACCTCCGGGAGCGTCGCGTGAATAAACAATTGAATAGGATTTGGTGCCAGTGATATATCGGAGGAGATGGATGAGTGCGTTCCAGTGTGCTCGGCCAGGGTTGCCAGTAAATCGACTAAGAGTGTTTGTAGCTTGAGCAATGTCGGGTCTGCATGCGGCGGCGGCAAAGAGGAGCGCTCCCACAATTTCGCGATAAGGTTTGTCGCGCATGAAATGGCGTTCCTCCTCAGTCTGAGGAGATTGATTCATCGAGAGCGAGAGACCTGCAGGGAGAGGAGTCGATTTCGGTTTGAGACCTTCAAGGTCATACCGTGCAAGCATACGTTCGAAGTAGGATTCCATGGAGAGCAAGACACGACCCGCAGCCTTGTCATGAACGAGACGAATTCCAAGAGCAAACTGAATGCTGTCCGTCTCTTTAATACGGTATTTCTCCCCGATCTCCTTCTTTGCCTTTTCCATCTCCTGAACGTTTGACGAACCCCCTAAGGTATCATCTGTATATGTCCCCGTTATCATCTCCCCTGTCTCCGTTACTCGACTCCTGATGCATTGGTCCGCTTGCGATCTTCGATAACCCATTTCCTGGTACAAAGCGTCCAAAGTCTCCCACCAGTTACGTCCAGCCTGCATCATCCTGTAAATCGACTTCTTAATCCTCATCACCTTTCCTGACCTATATCCTTCCCATCCCTCAGGTGGCCAAGTGTAGAGTTCCTCCTCGAGATCAGCGTTCAGGTAGGCGGACGCAAAATCGATTTGCCAAATAATGTAATTGAGTTTGACCCATAGAGCTAGGAGTATCCGGAATGATTCGAAATGCATGACTGCAGCGAAAGTCTCGAAGTAGTCACGCCCCTCCGTCTGAGTACCGCCGTTCACCACTATCCTGCATTTCTCCTCAATGATTTCCCCTTCTCCGTTGAGTTTATGGGCAAAGACATATAATGGAAAAAGGATTGTAGCGCCTGGAGGAGGATCTTGAAGCGGCCCAAAAACACCGAATTCCGCCATTCTGGTTTTCTCCTTCTCGATTGCCGCTGTTCATCGTTCGGGATCTTCCATGGCCTGTCTGTAAGTTTTCGGGACAGGAGGTATGCCAATCGCGACAAGTGTGGTATTACATTCAGCACCCGCTTCGTTTAGGTCATCTGCCAGGGTAGCCAATGCGGCTTTAGGTTTGCGGGAACGAGGCTGATGAGGTGGAATGAGGACCGGTGGACCAGAGTGGTGTCGAGGAGAACGGCGTGCTTCAATGAGAGGGGGAGGCATTAGAGGAGGAGGTTCATCCAGAGTCATTTGATCGAGAGCCTGGTCTGATGTCAAGGAACCGGGAATGATTTGATCGGCATCAGGAAGGGAGATTTGATCGGTGACGGAGATACCGGGATTTACGTTGATGTCGGTTGAATCAACAAGTTCTTCTCCTTGACCGTCATCCTCCCCTTCAACCGACAGCGTACAATTAGGGCGACCCTCCTCGAATACGACATCCCTGCTCTGAATAATGGAACCGGTCGGCAAGTATATCAAGTAGACTCCTCACCTCTATCTGTTATCCTGAAGGCTTGAGCCTGGGCTAAATCCCTACTTTGCAAATGCTTCAGCAGGGATACAACCACACAATAGCCAATGCCACTGGAAAGGGGCTATGGGATAAATCCATAGGAACCATTATGGCCAAGGGATTTATCCATTGCACCAGTAATGCCAGCGCCCAAGGCGTCGGGATGATGAGTCATTGAGGCGGAGGTACGCGATGACAAAGATGGATGCAACGGAGACACCGGAAGCATACACTGGACCGACTTGGAGCCGGAGTAAAATGTCGTCTCGAGGAATCGAACCCAACACTTGATAATTACTCCAGCGCTTAATCATTCCAATAAACGCCCTTGGCACACACTAACCACTTGTTCAGGCGGAATATGTTACAGTGAAAATTAGTACGATTATGTGACCTCCACTCCGGGCCAGCACACCAGCATTCATGATCAAGGAAACTGAGCATATTTATTTCATGAATAAAAAATTACAATATTTATCGGCTTGCCGAACCCGTAAATGACCTCGCCCAACGCCGTTGAGTTTCCAGAGCTCCATTTTCCACTTCTGACCACTTCGCCCTACAATTTGATTGCTACTCACCAACAGTCAATTCATTCGCGCTAAGCACATCACTATCAGTACTTGCTACCCTCACCAGCAAGACTCCTCCAATGTAGGTGTCGAACCCAAGGGCATACTCATACCAGTTGAGGACCTGTATTGAGAAGTTGGTCATAGTCGTGGTTTCGCTGACCGCCAGCCGCGATCTCTTGCCCCGCACAATGATGTCGAAGCTGTTGGTGATTTCGCCGGCATGTCCATCGGGATGTTTGGCTGCGAGTGAAACTGCAGTAGAAGCAGAGGGTGGCCATCGTGTAGAAGAGTTTAGTGGAACGAGGGAATTGGTCCAGGATGTAATAGGCTGTCTTATATTTTTCCTGCAAGAGGTTAGTAAGATATGGAGGTCGGGTGAGCGCATCTTACCTTTATCAACTGGCCCAACCTAATCTCCATCCAAGTGGATAAATCCTCACCCTTTTTCGGTCGATTCCCCTCATCATTTGCCCAACCGTCATCAAAAAACATCCGTAACCCATCAGCGAATGAGATGACGGTGATTTCTTCTAGCCATAGGAGATCTTCGATTGTGAATTGAGACTTGAGTATTTCGATTTTGGTGCGATGGGACGAGTGGACGGGTGGTGTCGTGCATGACCTAAAGGAAAGTCAGAAAACCGTACCATAAAAGCACCGGAAGGCAACAGACTATGTTTGACGACCAACCATAAGGGCCTTGTGGAGCATATGAGTAAGTAAATATTGTAAAGCATAACGAACAGGACTTGCCTTCGATAATGATAAAGTTGGCATTACACTCATGGGCAATAGCCTCTGCCAACAGCGTCTAGCACAACACACCAATTGATGGCGGCATAGTGTGCTTGAGGATCCGGGTGGTCGACAGGGTACTGTAGAGTCTCCTGTGGCTCCTATTTGACCTTCTCGACACCACCGATATTGTCCCAAGTAGTAGTCGGAACCTTGAACAAGGAGACGCTACATTGGAACCAACGTAACCGTGAGTATCGCGTCAATCTGGAAAATGAACAGCTGGCCATACCTGTTCGAGGTCAACATCATTGGCCAACTTCACGTTCTTGGTACGGATGCGTGAAATTTCGAGACGGCGGTTGAGTCAGGAATACCAATGTCGACTTCACGGTCAAATCAACCAAATCGACACCGACGAAGAGCAGGGTCAATCGAACTAGAATTAGAACACGACCCTGTGTGAATAACAGTGTCTTGTGCAACTATACAAAATTCGACGAGGTCGATTTGAATTCCACAGTTCGCATTCCTCGCAGGAAAGTGTCACTCTTGCAAACAGGAAATTATCGAACAAGAATTAGTCGTAGATCGATCAATGTGAAAACAAAGACATACCTTCAAGGAAATGTGGCTAAAAGAGATATTTCCACTCAACCCCTCAATCGAGTCGTCGAAAGGAGAATATAAACGAGCAATAGTCTGGGCGCCGAGAGAGTCGCAGCATGCGGAGGTCCAATAGAAAACATGAAAGAGGCGGGAGATGGTATCAGTTGTGGTCGTCAGAGCTGAGACAGATAAGAACGGTATCTTGGAGATGTTGGGGACGAGACGAATGATCAAGTCCTCCCCAGTGTCGAGCACGGATGGGTCGGTCAAAGACACGTATTTGATTTTGTCGAAAGCATAGGAGACAGTGGAGATGATTTCGTGAAGGAAGATCTCCTCGTTAGATTAGAAAGTGTCTGAAAAGACGAGTCAGACTCCGCCACTCGTGCACGCAGTGAAAATTTACTTACCTCATGTCCTTGATATAGTCCTCCAATGTGTCCTCAACTTTTCGCGGCATTCATGGATTGATGCTAGCGTGTAAAGGAAGCATATGCACGGATATCAGGTTCCGTTATTGCCAGAAATATTGTTGAAGAAGTAGCATCGCCAGTTCAAGCTGCTATCTGAGAAGAGGATCGATTTTAAGAGAAAGGGAAGCTATAGGAAAGGAAGGAGTCAGAGATTTCCAAATCAACACCAGAAAAAAGACGTACCATGGGCCTGAAGAGATTGAGCAAAGTCTTGGGTGGTAATTCCGCATGTTGAGTGAACGTCAAGAGCAAAGTCCAACCGTGAGATCGCAAAAGAATCACGCTCGGAAACGCGGTCCGTAGGCGCTTAACGGGCGTTTTCTTCGAGCTCGTCGTTTGAAACGACGGTCTCTTGCAATGAGATGATAACAGATATCATCCGGATGTCCTGGGTTCGCTTCAATACATGTTTATAGTCTGTGCTATCAAGATATTTTTTGTACTGAACACAATGACGTTGATAAAATTATATTTCATTCTGAGTAAGTACTGTACTACAGAATCGAGTCCGTTGTTCTAAGCGATGAACTAGAGCCAAATATTAGTGAGTCTTGGAGGTCTTTTTGGAGCATATTTGCAAAGCCATATGAGCAATATGTGGTATCATTTCGATAATTTATTTGTTGGAAAATCAACCTCAAACGATGCAGTGGTAGGCGTTAGTCAAATGCTTACCTTTTCTTCTACCAACGTTGCTTCTGGGTGGACACAATTCTGCTCTCCCGCGGGGAAAACTTAGGTCCATTTACTCAAGAATTTGTCGGACAAGTCAGCCTGTCATTTCGGATGGAGGATATCTAAGTAAAGTTAATGGTGCTGAATAAGAGCAGAACAAATTCGTCTAGAAGTTCATTATGCGTTCCGGAATGCATAGAGTCCAACGGTGAATTAAATATTCATCTAAGGATGCACAAACTGAGAGCGAGATTGAAACCTTTTGAAACTGTAAGTGTGCTATCGAGAGTATCTGAGGAAGACTGGAGTGATATGTGGCACAGTGCTCAACTGCAACATAAACTGAATTGATTAGTATGAGTGACGAATTGACATTGTTGCATACCTGCTACAGACGAAATGTCTCATTGAAGAAAAGAGCAGATTAAGTTGGTTGTTACTAGGAGGAGAGGTGCGCTTGAGTAAATCGCAACCTCTGATCAATCACGATCGGAGTAACTGAATGAGATGGTTTATGTAGATAGAGTTTGAATTGAGACCGCTTTGACCGCTTTGACTGCTTTGACATTTACGTCGTGTACTTATCTTGTCTTTTACATCCAGTCTTAGAGTTTGAAAGGACGAGACTCTGACTAGGAACGAGAGGACCATGAGCATGGCGTCCTTCACACTCGTAGCGTTCTTCATATCTAGAACGACATTCGCACCATGTGACTCAGCTCAGCCGTAATTCCGGTATTCGGATTCCGTTGATTCAATAATTGCCCTTTTCTTCCTATGCCACAACCACACTCGTCTTTCTCATCCCGGCGCAACCATCTCTCTCCGCATTACCATCTTCCGCCGTTTCACGACATTATCTCCCTCACTTCCCATTCTTGGACACTTTCATCGCCTCCTCGTTCGACTTCGTCTCGGGATTCTTGTGTCCGTGTCCGGTTAACCCTCCTAAAGCTACCGAGCAAGCTGATCCAGTTACACCTGGTAACTTATGTTCTTTATTCGTCGCTTTGGATTTACTAAACAAAATTTGCAGATAACAAGGCGTTTCGTTACGCTTGCTTTGACGTTCATCCTGTCAATCAACTCTGGCTCTTGGCTCGTTGTTGAGGAATGTTATGCTCGATCGCGCCGCATAAACGAAAACGGATTTTTGCTGCTTCTGCTGCGATTCCGCTGAGTGCGACGCCTACGACTGCGACAATGGGAGGGTTTCCGTTTCCGAATGGATATGGGAAACCAAATTTTTCATCATCATCGGCACATCTCCTCCATCCAAACGCGCATCCTCACTTAAATCCCAGCACCGACGACTATCGACGTCGACGAGCCTTATCCCGAAGATATCATCCCGCGGAAAGAAACGAGGGATCGCTGCAAAGACAAGCTGCAGAATGGGTGTATTTGCTATTGGCACATCTCCTTTTTGTCTACTGAAAAGACGAACCCGCCTCCAATATTGGAGAGATCGAGTATGCAATGGCTCAATCCTTACTCAAACTGTAGTGAAGTACGCCGAGCAGCGCCCGTAATCCCCGAAACACTTCCAGTTATCATAACACGTACACGAGACACCGATACCCTCACGCTCAAGCTGGCTTACAGCGCCGTGCTCGAACCGAAGCTGGGTCATCCTAGGCATCTAACCATTGCTCAGAGAGAGATCACAAAAGCGGGACTTGGAGATTGCGAGGCTGTTGTTCGGGCTGCCTCAGCCAAGATGATCATGAAATGGTTGGATATCGCTATGAGCAAAGAACCAGATCCTTCGTCAGCACCAAAGTCATGGGAAGGAGAAGATGGGGGTGTGATGAAGGGCTTTACAAACTTTTTGGCCTTTTTTGATGTCATTGGTCCTGGTGAAGTCATTGCTGTTGACGCGATGCTCTCAGTGTTTTCTGCTTTTGGACGCATTTGTGTTTGGTGGTCAGTGTTTCTGTTTTCCTCCCTTGGGTTTCACGCTAACATAGGTCTTTGCCTACAGATGACTTTTGGGAAGAGCTCACGCCTGAATCCGCTGTTCTCGCTCGAGTCTTCGCCTTGAATCCAAAGGCGAAATTTGTCTCGAGGCCGCTTCCATACCAGTCCTAACGGCCTTTGCTTTCCACATCCAATAAGTCTACAACGCGTTACTCTCTCTCATGCAAGAGATTGACTTTTTGGATGCTGGCGAACCGGATTACAAGGAAAGAGAGGCACGGGAAGAGGAGCTGATACTTGGAGAGCTGTTGAGAATCGCAGTAAAGTTGGATTATATGGATGAGATTGGGAGAAGGAAGGTTTTTTCGGTTTTTAGTGAGTCTGCATTTCTCTCTGTCGCTAGCAAGGATTTATAGCTAATTTCATGTGCAGCGGATATGCTGGCGCATCCACATTTTCCACCAGGCCTCATTGAGCGCTGTTTAGACGTCTTGTGTAAGATCCTTCCTTCCAAAAGGGAGTTGATTCGGATAGTTGTGGAGATTATCATTGAACTACGGGATGATGATACCGAGCAAGCTCTTGAGGATGATGTAAGTATTCAAGCTGTGTAGCTGGGTATTTGTTCCCCGCTGACTGATAATGCGTTTTGTTTTTGCGTAGAACTTTGACGCCAGTCGCTCCGACGTCACCTTTGCTAGCAGCAAGAAGGACAGATCGATACGACGGACGAAGGAATATCAGGATATGACTGCTGAAGAGCAACATGAGGCTGATTTGAACGACATGCGTTGCTTGGTGCTTTGTATTGGTATGCTCGAACGCGTTAATGGGGTACGACTCTTTCTATTCACTCTTGCGGATGACCCGACTGATATATCCATGTAGACATTCGAAGATAACTCTATGCTCGAAGGAGTCTTGACCGACCTCATTGTCCCAGCAGTCAAGCGCAAAGAACTAGCACTTCGAGAAAAGGGCTTGGTAGCTCTGGGCCTGTGCTGCCTCACTGCGTGGAACATGACGACAAACTCGTTCCAGCTTTTCCTCAACCAGGTGCAGATGGCACCTGAGGAATTGAAGCTGAAGGTTCTTCAGATTGTGTTTGATATGTTGGTTATGTGTGATAGAGAGTTTCTTGGGAGGTCGGAGGAGGTTGTGAGTGCTTTCGATCTTTGAGTCGTCTAATGAGATTGAACGTTTTCCGCACATAGTCACCGTAACCCGCACGCCAATGTTGCGTTGGATATCCTCCTGGCATTGTACGACTCGGAACGAAGTGACGATGTTAGGAAGGTCTTTTGTAAATTCTTGGGGCAGCTGCGGCTGTTCTCATCGAATGATAACGGACTGGAATTGGATAATCGGATTGTCCTAAAGCTGGACATTCTCGTGGAGAATTTACAAGAGGTGTGTTTACAGCCGACACGGATGGGATGCAGTCAACATCGAGGACTGTATCACCACTTCGCAGTTGAAATGAAAGCGTGGAGATTCCGGATAGAATTGAAGAGGAGGGAGAGGAAGAGGTGGAGGAGTATGAATCTTTTGGTTTTGCCTAGTTCCGTATAGTATTGTTGTACACGCTTCAGCGAGCGTGAAGGTTTCGTATTAAATTGATGTTAAATCCATAAACATTATCAACCCGGTGGCAAAGTGGTAAGGTCTACAGATTCATCTTAGATTTAACGCTGGTTGCTCTCGATTGGACAGGTCTACTGTTCGATTAGTGCAACTGGCTTAAATTTTGCACTTGTTTCGACCGTTCCGGCCAGCTGCCGTCTCTGGGAGTGCTGTTTCCGATTTGAGACTGGGCGCAATATGTCCCATTTGGGAAGGGGCGGGAAAGTCACGGGGCTTACCTACTCTGGTGCTAGGGATTTATCCGTAGCTGCCCTTTGTTAAGGGTGCCTCGCAATATCCCTGTGGGCAATGGTCGCTATGGTTGTATCCCTGCTGATGTGTTTGAAACTTGTGGTTGTATCCCAAGTTCAAGCAGTCAGGATAACAACTAAGGCTGGACTCCTCTCGCCATATAACCAACCATCTTACCCTCCAACGCCCTTGGATCTGTCTTCCCTGGTTTCCCGTTGACAATCGTCGCCCAAGCCCTCGCACCGAACGGGCGAAGATGTGAAACGTCTTGCCATTTGCCTAAGAAGACCTCGGCAGGGATTCGGTTTCCATTTCGCGTGGATGGGAGCAGGTTTTCGGTGTATACGACATATGCAGCTGCCACGGCCCATAAGTTTTGAGGAAGGCCTGAGTCGTGCAGAATGGCTCGAACTTTGGCAAAGGTAATTGCATGCTTTCTCTCCGCCATGCCATTAGCTGCTGAAGAATATGCAGGAGTTCTTTCAAGCGAAATCCCATGGCGCGTAGCCCAAGCATCCCATTCTCCTTCGAATTCGCCTCCACCGTCAATCCTGATGCAACACAGTTTCTTCCCAGTCTGCCTCTCTGCCCAAACTCTGTAGGCGTCCATGCATGTCAATGCAGAACCCGATTCCTTTCTGGACATGTAGTAGTCCTTTCCATACGCGGAACAACCGTCGACCATAGGGAACAAATACTGGTAGCCTCCCCTGGCCATGGTTCTCATGGGTCCGGTCAAATCCGCGTGAACCCTTTCCAGAACCTCCTTCTCTATATCCACATTTGCATCGAAAGGCCTACGAGTAGCTTTGCCGACAAGGCAGTCTACACACCTTCCGTCAAGGGTAGAATTCGTAATGGTGAGTCCATCCACCAGCTTCTCTTTCTCCAGAAGTTTGATCCGGTCTGTCCCAGCATGCGCAAATCGACAATGCCAAGTCTGAAGGTCAACTGGCCGATGTAGGGATCGAGATCTGGCCGCAAGTGCCTGAGGATCGTGTACGTTCAGTCGGTAGAGATCACCAGAACCAACTCCAGTCAAGAAGTGAGTTCCTCGGGGTGAGTAGAACTTGGCACTTCCGTTGCCGAAGAGGATAGTGTAGCCGAGAGAGTCAAGACGAGATATTGAAACGAGGTCGTAAGCGATATTTGGTGAGTGAAGAGCATTTTTGAATATAAGCGTCACCGGTTTACCCCCTTCGAGCAGGACTTTCTTGACCCTTCCTATTCCAATAACGTCAAGCTTCGTTCCCTTTTCTGAAGATTGTCCCTTTCGACTGCAAGGCTCGTACGTCAGGAAATCAGACCTCTCCTTGAAGAAGTGGTCACTAGCACCGGAGTCCGCATAGAGTCCCCCTTCAACCGGTGCTGACAGAGCAGCCATACCGTATATCTGTGGGAAGTCTCCTATTGCGACGTTGGAGGACGGTGTGGAAAGAGCTGGATCTCGTTTACCCCTCCACCAAGAAGGATATTGACCCTCACTTCCCCCTCCTTTCCTCCAGCACTTATGCTTCGAGTGCCCCTTCCTACCACAATTGTCGCACATTTCCTGTTCCCTGGACTGCTTGGCCGCTACCTGCCTTTCCAAATCTTCAATCTTGGCAAGAACGGCGGCATGCGCCTGGGAGATACGATCACCAGACACGACGGAGTTATCATTATCCCTATTCTCGATTCTCGAGAATTGGAACAATATCTGCTGGATCACAGAAGCTGATGTGGGGTAGGATGGAGACATCATGATATTCTGGATGATTGTGTCGAACGCGGCACTAGGGAATGCAGCCAGAACGATTTCTCTAAAGGTAGCGTCATCAATCTCATTACCAGCCTTGATTGACTCTTTGCGTAGATCTTGGAGACGCTTGAAGAACGCGTCAATGGAGTTGGAGGAAGTGAAAATGCAGGAGCGAAGTTTTCGCATGGTGAGTACTTTCTGCATTCCATCCTTTCCTCCGTAGACTGATTCGAGCGTATCGAACAGCTCTTTGGCATTCTTCGAGTCCGAGTCAGTGATGAGCAATGGTAGATTGTCCACGTGAGATTCAATGATGCCTTTGGCACAGTCATTTCGAAAGACCCATTCCTCTTGAGAAGGATCCGTCGAGAAGACTGCCGTAGCAGCAGCAGTAGCAGCCAGAGGTGTGGTGGTCGATGTAGAGCCATCAGGGGCAGTTACGGTGATAGGAGGAGCGGAGATAGGAAGAGGAGGTTTAGGGATAGTGCCATCGGTATAGCCAACAAGACCTTGAGTCTTTAGGGAATTTATAATCCTTCATTTAACAGGCGTCCAGCTTACGCAGACGCCTCCGTCAAACTTCAAGTCTGCGGAAACCTCTGGTATAGGCGGCGGAATCGGGCCGTTACTAGCCATGGTATTTTGGTTTCAAGACGTAAGGATGAGTGGGTTCTGAGTCTAGAGGTAGGTTTGAAATAAGCAACACGGGGGCCTATAACCTGTTAATCGTGTAAGTACGTTATACCTCAGTTTGGACACAAGTATGGTGTCAAAAGACTGAGGGCGCTGTAACGAAAGGTCCGTGTATAAATATGGTAGTGTCTAACTACCGATCGTAGTAAGTCCAAAGTTTGTCCGTCAAAACATGGTAACTAAACGTGTATGGTGGAGTGAAGTGGAGTCCGAACATGTATGAAGAAATAAGAATCTTGTAGCTAAAGAAACAAGGAAAAAAGGTATATTGTCCGGCGATGTTAATCCCCGGACGAGGCTCAATCACTTACAAAGTTACGCTTTGACCTCCTCGTCCAATAAATTCCCAAGGTTTATCCCTAAATCCTAGGCAACCTAGGTGACCTCAAAGAAACTGAGGCAGTCTAGGCAACCTACATAGGTGGCCTAGGAGACCTAGGTATCCTTAGGTTCCCTTAAGTCTCTTTAGGTCATTGTGGGTCAACCCAAAGTCAGCCCTGGGCCCAGACCATTTTTCTTGATGTGGGTCCCCTTTGTTGCCTCTGTCACTGATCATACATATGAATCTCCAGCTTTTGCAGTCCTCCTCTGCCACATTTTTCCCAGATGAAGGCAATGCCTCTGAAGCCAAAACTGCTGTATTTGAGTCAGAATTTGAGCATGCAGATGAGCCAGGATGCCAGGAATTCCACCAAGTCTGTAATTATGTGCTTATATTTATTCTCATTATTTCTTTCTCCTAGCTTATACAATTATTTCAACAGGAATTAGGACTGCGTCCACCAGAAAGATTCATTCTTCCCAATATCACTGCTATTACTGGGTTTTCCATGGCTTATGTCCTTGACACTGATGTATACTACATCTCCACTTTGTTGTGCCAAATAAAACTTGACAGCTGCATGTAGGATATCATAGATGCTATTATATAAAGTAATGCTCGTACTTACTAGTACTGGTATTTGGTTAGGCAGTAACATGTTAGTACTAAGTCATACTAGTAGCTATTAGTACTAGGTACCAATAACTGTGCTAGTAACTAATCTATTGGTTGATAATAGTACCAATTAAGTCACACTAGTAACTGATCTAATGGTTGTACTAGAACTCGTCCTAATCACTAATCTAATTAGTGATAATAGTACCATTAAATCATTACTAGTAACTAATCTAATGGTTGTACTAGTACCAATAACTCAGACTAGTAACTAATCTAATGGTTAAAATAGTACCAATAAGTTGCCACTAGTAAACTAAACTTTACTCGTACCAAATAAACCAGTACTAGTAACTAATCTAATGGTGTTACTAGTACCAGTAACTCGTACTAGTCACTAATCTAATGTTATAATAGTACCAATAACTTGTACTAGTAACTAATCTAATGGTTGTACTAATACCAATAAGTTGCACTAGTAACTAATCTAATGGTTGTACTAGTACCAATAACTTGTACTAGTAACTACTCTAATGGTTATAATAGTGCCAATAAGTCGGACTAGTAACTAATCTAACAGTTGTACTAGTACCAATAACTGCGTACTAGTAACTAATCTAATGGTTATAATAGTAAATAAGTCGCACTAGTCACTAATCTAATGGTTATCATAGTACAAAACCATTAGATTAGTTACTAGTGCGAGTTATTGGTACTGGTACAACCGTTAGATTAGTTACTAGTACGAGTTATTGGATACTAGTATAACAGTTAGATTAGTTACTAGTCTGACTTATGGGTACTATCATAACCATTACATTAGTGACTAGTACCAGTTATTGGTACTAGTACAACCATTGGATTAGTGACTAGTGCAACTTATTGGTACTAGTACAACCATTAGATTTGTTACTAGTGCAACTTATTGGTACTATTTTAACCATTAGATTAGTTACTAGTCTGAGTTATTGGTACTAGTACAACCATTAGATTAGTTACTAGTATGAGTTAATGGTACTATTATCACTATTAGATTAGTGACTAGGACGAGTTACTAGTACAACCATTAGATCAGTTACTAGTGTGACTTATTGGTACTATTATAACCAATAGATTAGTTACTAGCACAAGTTATTGGTACTAGTACTAATAGCTACTAGTATGACTTAGTACTACATGTTACTGCTACCAATACCAGTACTAGTAAAGTACAGCATTACTTATATACATCTAACTACATCTACCGGCACTTATGGGCACTTATTTTACCAAAAAAGTTTGGGAATTGAGCTTGATAAATCTCCGAAAAATCATGAGAAATCATGAAAATATTTAGGCAGTGCTGCCCCGCCCTCCCAGTGCTTATGGGCGCTTATTTTGTTCAAATATTGGGAATTGGGATTGATAAATTTGGAAAAAATCATGAAAAATCATGGAAATATTTAGGCATTGTTCTCCCACCTCCCAGCACTTAGGAACTCCACAGAATAGTCTATTTTGTAGTTCATGGAATCCATGGACTAGTATATTTGTTTGTTCATGGATTCCATGGACTAGTACATTTACTAGTTCATGGATTCCATAGACTAGCATATTCATTAGTTCATGGATTCCATGGAGTAGTGTATTGATTATTTCATGGAATCCATGGACTAGTACATTTACTAGTTCATGGATTCCATAGACTACTATACTATATACCTTTAAAAGTGATGTGCAGGCTGCAAACCCATCCTATTATCATTTTCATGATTTTTCATGATTTTTTCACTAATTATAGCACCTAATGCCCGACTTTTTTAAAAAAATGTAACACATGTCACACTGTCACACTACATATCCAGTACACCTTATCCCTGGGTCTCCTTCTGGAATGCATCCTCATAGTAATGAACAGTTTAATCAATGGTGTGTGTGACAGTGTCACATGAGTGCTGATGGGATCAGCAGAGGTAGGTTGTTGGGTATAGATGAGAAAGTCATTACAATAACTATCAATCACTATTTCAAAGATTTAATTCATACTATGTGACAGTGTCATGTGAATGTTGATGGATCAGTAGATATAGGTTATCAGATGACTTGATGAGGCAGTCATCACTATCACTATCAATAGCTATTTGGTAGCCAATACTAAGGAGTCATGGAATCCAGAGGTGCCAGAGGTCCTGGGACCCTAGAATCCATGGCCCTGGATTTCCTGTGGATTTACTTCATATTAGATACTGGATTGTTACACTTTGGCCTATCTAACATGATATAAATTGTAGTAGCCTGGAATGGAGTCCCACATATTCACTTGAGTGGGATATCCAGCTAACCTGTTACATGGGAATCCCACATACTCAGGTAGGTGGGATATCCAGCTACCCTGTTAGCTGGGAATCCCACATACTCAGGTGAATGGGATATCCAGCTACCCTGTTATCTGGGAATCCCACATACTCAGGTGGATAGGATATCCAGTTACCTTGCCACCTGGAAATCCCACATACTCAGGTGTGTGGGATATCCAGCTACCTTGTTAGTACCTGGGAATCCCACATACTCAGTTGAGTGGGATATCCATCTACCTTGTTACCTGGGAATCCCACATACTCAGGTGGGTGGGACATCCAATTACTAGCCTACTGTGGATATCCCATGGATATCCCATGGGTCTCCCATGCCAGGACCCGGACACTTGGGTGATCCCAGATGGGATATCCCAGTTATCTCATCTGGGATATCCGGGGATTTGACCCCTCTTAGGGCCAACTATGGGGTCAAAAGTTGAGCCTAACAAGGTACTTTTTAGTAGGTGACTGAAGTCGTCCCTTAGGTATAAAACCACTTACTTGAGAAAAGCTGCCATAGATTTACGACTTGAAGTACCCAGCATTGAGGCCTTGTATGACAGCAACAGCTGTTCCATTTATGTTTTGAGGCACCATGATATCCACTTCAGTCACCTACTAAAAAGTACCTTGTTAGGCTCAACTTTTGACCCCATAGTTGGCCCTAAGAGGGGTCAAATCCCGGGATATCCCAGATGAGATAACTGGGATATCCCATCTGGGAATCACCCAAGTGTCCGGGGTCCTGGCATGGGGAGACCCATGGGATATCCATGGATATCCACAGTAGGCTAGTATTGGATGTCCCACCCACCTGAGTATGTGGATTCCCAGGTAACAAGGTAGATGGAATCCACTCAACTGAGTATGTGGGATCCCAGGTACTAACAAGGTAGCTGGATATCCCACACACCTGAGTATGTGGGATTTCCAGGTGGCAAGGTAACTGGATATCCTATCCACCTGAGTATGTGGGATTCCCAGATAACAGGGTAGCTGGATATCCCATTCACCTGAGTATGTGGGATTCCCAGCTAACAGGGTAGCTGGATATCCCACCTACCTGAGTATGTGGGATTCCCATGTAACAGGTTAGCTGGATATCCCACTCAAGTGAGTATGTGGGACTCCATTCCAGGCTACTACAATTTATATCATGTTAGATAGGCCAAAGTGTAACAATCCAGTATCTAATATGAAGTAAATCCACAGGAAATCCAGGGCCATGGATTCTAGGGTCCCAGGACCTCTGGCACCTCTGGATTCCAGATTCCTGATTCATGACTCCTTAGTATTGGCTACCAAATAGCTATTGATAGTGATAGTGATGACTGCCTCATCAAGTCATCTGATAACCTATATCTACTGATCCATCAACATTCACATGACACTGTCACATAGTATGAATTAAATCTTTGAAATAGTGATTGATAGTTATTGTAATGACTTTCTCATCTATACCCAACAACCTACCTCTGCTGATCCCATCAGCACTCATGTGACACTGTCACACACACACCATTGATTAAACTGTTCATTACTATGAGGATGCATTCCAGAAGGAGACCAGGGATAAGGTGTACTGGATATGTAGTGTGACAGTGTGACATGTGTTACATTTAAAAAAAAAGTCGGGCATTAGGTGCCATAATTAGTGAAAAAATCATGAAAAATCATGAAAATGATAATAGGATGGGTTTGCAGCCTGCACATCACTTTTAAAGGTATATAGTATAGTAGTCTATGGAATCCATGAACTAGTAAATGTACTAGTCCATGGATTCCATGAAATAATCAATACACTACTCCATGGAATCCATGAACTAATGAATATGCTAGTCTATGGAATCCATGAACTAGTAAATGTACTAGTCCATGGAATCCATGAACAAACAAATATACTAGTCCATGGATTCCATGAACTACAAAATAGACTATTCTGTGGAGTTCCTAAGTGCTGGGAGGTGGGAGAACAATGCCTAAATATTTCCATGATTTTTCATGATTTTTTCCAAATTTATCAATCCCAATTCCCAATATTTGAACAAAATAAGTGCCCATAAGCACTTATTTTGTTCAAATATTGGGAATTGGGATTGATAAATTTGGAAAAAATCATGAAAAATCATGGAAATATTTAGGCATTGTTCTCCCGAATCCATGGACTAGTATATTTGTTTGTTCATGGATTCCATGGACTAGTACATTTACTAGTTCATGGATTCCATAGACTAGCATATTCATTAGTTCATGGATTCCATGGAGTAGTGTATTGATTATTTCATGGAATCCATGGACTAGTACATTTACTAGTTCATGGATTCCATAGACTACTATACTATATACCTTTAAAAGTGATGTGCAGGCTGCAAACCCATCCTATTATCATTTTCATGATTTTTCATGATTTTTTCACTAATTATGGCACCTAATGCCCGACTTTTTTTTTAAATGTAACACATGTCACACTGTCACACTACATATCCAGTACACCTTATCCCTGGGTCTCCTTCTGGAATGCATCCTCATAGTAATGAACAGTTTAATCAATGGTGTGTGTGTGACAGTGTCACATGAGTGCTGATGGGATCAGCAGAGGTAGGTTGTTGGGTATAGATGAGAAAGTCATTACAATAACTATCAATCACTATTTCAAAGATTTAATTCATACTATGTGACAGTGTCATGTGAATGTTGATGGATCAGTAGATATAGGTTATCAGATGACTTGATGAGGCAGTCATCACTATCACTATCAATAGCTATTTGGTAGCCAATACTAAGGAGTCATGGAATCCAGGACATCTGGAATCCAGAGGTGCCAGAGGTCCTGGGACCCTAGAATCCATGGCCCTGGATTTCCTGTGGATTTACTTCATATTAGATACTGGATTGTTACACTTTGGCCTATCTAACATGATATAAATTGTAGTAGCCTGGAATGGAGTCCCACATACTCACTTGAGTGGGATATCCAGCTAACCTGTTACATGGGAATCCCACATACTCAGGTAGGTGGGATATCCAGCTACCCTGTTAGCTGGGAATCCCACATACTCAGGTGGATAGGATATCCAGTTACCTTGCCACCTGGAAATCCCACATACTCAGGTGTGTGGGATATCCACAGTAGGCTAGTAATTGGATGTCCCACCCACCTGAGACATCCAATTACTACTGAGTATGTGGGATTCCCAGGTACTAACAAGGTAGCTGGATATCCCATGGGTCTCCCATGCCAGGACCCCGGACACTTGGGTGATCCCAGATGGGATATCCCGGGGATTTGACCCCTCTTAGGGCCAACTATGGGGTCAAAAGTTGAGCCTAACAAGGTACTTTTTAGTGGGTGACTGAAGTGTAATATACCATTCAAGGAATGTATTGGCCATTTTACCAGGTTTTTTTACAATGTATATCTCTTATGGTACACAAAATAGTTGTGGAACACTTGTTTTATGAGTTCGTCGCACAATGTACCTTGGCTCAATTTCAACTTTCTTCAAATATAAATCACCGTTCAAGCCAAGCTATTGAGAGAAACTAACGTGACACATATATTGCAAAGGATAAACTGATAAGCGTAAATAGTATATAGTATATCAGCGCGCTATTGCTTGGGCGGGTGCTTCCACAGCTCCATTCCCAACTCCCAGAGGGTATCCCGGTAGTCCATCCATGCCTTCTTCTGTTGCTCACTGGCGCGATCAAGGTATTCCTTGTCTGACATGTAGCCGTTATGATACCATCGTGCAAGGCCCGCAGAAACAAAAAAAGCAATAGATGATCGACGTTCACCTTCAGCTAGCGGCGTATTTGAGTGCTCAACTGGGGCAGAAGGAAGTAAAATCGCGCATCCGGGAGGGAACTCAACAACGATGCCCAGGCTCCACATAATAAGATGCCCCCTTCGCTTGTAGTCGTATGGCCCGCTGCTATATACGCCGCACATACCAAATATGACGTTCCAGTAATCGGCGTGAATTAGCGTGCTTGCCCGATCAAGATTGAAGTGGCAGGCTGCATAGCAGCAGCCAGCAAACAGCCTCTTCAAGCCAGGGTTGTCCTCTTCGATGATTTTCTGCATGAGTCTTGTGTAGAGCATATGAAGCTTGGGAAAGAACTGCAAAAGGGCCTCTAGGCCAAAGAAGCTGCGGTTAGAGCAGGCTTAAAAGAAAGAGCGCCACTCACGGTCAACGTATCGAGCCATTCGCTGCATGGCAGGGTCCCCCAGAGCCGCCTCCAGAACGTCGGCATTGTGAGAAGTATTGGCGTATGTGCCAGGTGCTAGCCTGCCACCGCCAAAGCCAATCCCAGCAGGCAGCGACTTGTAGCACCCACAGCGCTGGCGCATGTCTTCCTCGGCAATCTCGACGCTGGCGCTCATCTGCTGCAAGCGGGAGTCTACAGCTTGAACGTTCTCTGCCATCCCTGCAGGGCAAGCGATGAGAGCAGCAACCTGGTAGTAGTCTGGAGTTCGGACAACGTGGCTGGTACTGTTTAACAGACATCTGGAAAAATTCCCTAGTGCCTAGGAACATATAGGTTGCACTGAGGTACCCACAGGGTGACTAGGACACCCAGGATGTCTAGGCACCCCAGGCACCCCAAAGAAACCCCCCAAATCCTGTGCATCCTGAGGATAGAAAAGTATCCCTGGGGTGTCCCTGAATATCCCTGGGGTGTCCCTGATCATCCCTGGGTGTCCCTGGGGTGCCCTGGGAATCCATAGAGAAAATATTTAAAATAGCATATTTTTTACCATCTTAGCCTCTTATGCTCATATTTACCTTCTTTGTTTACTTATTCATTATTCATTATTCAAGTCTCGCTACTTAATACACTTATTATAGATGGTTGTTGTGCTTATTGCTCACTGCTTATTATTGTCTTATTCATTTGGTGTTTCAGTGCTTAAATTCAAGTGACTCATGATAAACTCAAAGATTGACACCTCACAGGTTTGAACTCTCAGCCTCGCAGTCAACTGTATTATGTAAGCAATAACGCGAGAGCTCAAAACCACTGAACTATCTTGATGTAAGATATGCTAGAAACTTTATGCACTATATACACTAACTAGTGGGGTCAGCATCACCTATAAGTAAGAAAATTGATGAGCACTTCATGAACCCATTCTCCCATTATAGTCTACCGAGACTATCTACAATGTTACCAGTAATTATTCTTAGGTGAAAAGGGCTTGAAATGCGAAAACTAGACTCAATGTTTTGTCTTTTGGTTAAACTTAATTTTGTTGTGAATATAATGTAGCTTTTAATTAAGACATAAAGTATGCAGGCCAAAACGTCGGATGGGCGCTTAAATCACGTGCTCGTAAGCACGAGCACATGATCCCTCTCCCAGGGTGTCCCAGGGCTTCCCACAGCTGTCCCAGGGCTTCCCAGAGCTTCCCAGGATCCCCAGGAATTTTCCCATTTCCTAGGCAGCCCAAGCAACCTGGGCAGCCTAGGATTTTAGCCAAATCCTGAAGATCTTTGGGTTTGCTTGAGGCTAATTCATGATTAACTTCAGAGATACTCAAGGATCCCTAGAATTTGGCCAAAATCCTGGGCTACCTGGGGTGCTTGGGTTGCCTAGTGTTGCCTAGGAATTGGCCAAATTCCTGGGCATCCCTGAGAGTGACCAGGCACACCTGGACTTGCCTGGGCTTTAGGTAGTTTTCCAGATGGAGGGTCAAAGGCTGAAATAAAGATAAACAAAGTAAGCAGATGCACCTTCCGTCCCATTCAATAAACTTCAGCCCAGAGGCGTGCAGCACCTCGGTGCTGGAGTAGACCTTTAGGCTGCATTCAGTCCGAAGCCCAGTCCATCCGCTGCGCTGAGAAAAGACGCTCTCGGCATCTACGACTACAGCCAGGTTCTCAGCTTGATCAAGGTGGCGTTGAACGTAAGCTTTCTGAGGGCTGTCGGAGGCCAGCTGAGTTTCGAGGCGCGTATTTCTGCGTTTGGCACAGTAGCTGGCTTTTGATTTACTGGGAGGATAGGCCTGAGAATTTTGAGAAGAAATAGCAAACGGCTTGGGGGTGGCTCGTATCAGAAGCATCCTGAGGGAGATAGGGTCGGGAGGAAGGCGTTGGAAGAGCCGGGAAAAAGTAGGAGGCAAGGGAGGGACGCGCTCGTCCGTCTCAGAGGCTTCTATTGCAGGTATTTGGCGTGCCGAGCCCTCAGACAGCAGTGCTCTAGCAGAAATGCCAGAGAGCACTAGGTCGGGGCCAAACTGGGCGTGAGGGCTATAGGCCTTCTTGCTCCGGAGAATGCGAAAGCCGTCTGAAGCAAGAAGTCAGCAAGCAGCTTTTTCAACATGGAAACAAACGAGCGGCATGGCGCCGCCGCTGCTCAGTCCTCCTCCAAAGCCGGGGTGGAAAGAGCTAGCAAATGAAAAGAACAAAAAAATTGAAAGACTTACAGCTGTTTGGAACCTCCTCTCGCTTGCGCTTGCTGCCCATAACGTTGAAGGTAATAAACAGAAACGGTGACGCCGGGCCGGAAATATTCCGTTCATCAATCACGGGAGATGTGACTCGTGAACATGAGCAATCAGCCGTCTTTCAAGTTCAACGCCAACTTACTGAACGTTCGAGCTCAATGCCAACTTACCGCTTTTACTTTTCAATGAACACTCACTCCTTCAATAACCGCATGCAGAAAGCGAAAGACTCGGCAGCTCGTCTCAAAATGTGAGGTCCCTCTCACGGCCTCATTGGAGATGCCCATTCTCAACGACCAACGGCATCCTCCTCTTCTACTCGATCATTCTGTCATTCAGAAATTCAGCAGCTGAGGGAGCAAGGAGAGGCAGCTGAGGCTCAGGAGATCGCAATAGATCTGCCCAGTATCATTGAAGAACAATCCTACCAGCAATACGATGACTTTGATATGCCTGGGGATTTTTCTGCATCCTCTGCCAAAGAAGGCCGCTCCTCTGAACACTTGACTGATGAAGATGAAGTCCATGCTGCATGCAAGGAAGTCCAAACCAAGTATTGAGACTTTCGGACCCGCCGGGAGCGCACTCATGTTGAATGGAGCAATTGGGAGCCACAGCTTGACGGAATGGCCCAAGCTTATATGGATTGGTGCTTGAGGGAGAGGCGTGAAGAAATATTGAGAGATGACGATTGCCCACAGCTGCTTCTTACAGTTGTTGATATCTTTGGTGCGTTATTTTAGCGCCCTTATCTTGCTCCTGCTCAATATTATTTATTAGGCTCATCTGAGAGATCCATTCCTCTTACAGGGGATAAATGGGAATCTGCTAGCATTGTTCGCGCTGGAATAATACCTACAAGCCCTCTCAGCCATAGCTCAGGCATTAGTATACGGACTATTGCTTTGTATCACCGACTCTTTACCCGTTGCCCCCGTCTTGGAATGCAGCCCTTTGCAAAGACCATATGTGATGCTGAAGGAATTCCCTATAAGCCGTACCTTGCAGCCCAGCTTTATACG